>VICI01002226.1:0-17555 GCA_019593645.1 Akabosia matsudoensis | reverse complement strand
AAATGAAGTTTTAAGAGCCATATAGGTTTGGCAGGATGCAGACGGCATGCCATTTTATATGGCTTGTTATCTTTAAGGCTCCTTTATTTTATATATTCTCTGCCCTCTGGCATATGGACAGAGAAAATCATGTTAACTATAAAATACCTCAGCAGCTTGTTTCGTTAATTCTTTACTTCTTTCACCTGCGCACATAAAAAAAATGGAATAAATGGATAAAAGTTTTCTATTGAAAATGGACGGGAAACATCTGCAAAACTGATCTGCCTGCGATTTGTTTTTAAATGCATGAAATGACATAGATTTGCCTGATATAAACTTCATGCCTAGCAGCGCCTAGATGAAATATGCATCGTAATCATAGATTAACTATGTAAAAATGTAGTTCTATTTTTGAAATCATGTTCTATTTCAAAACTAAAATATGATTTGATTTGACCATATCATATCTCTATTGCAAAGACCGGGCCTATTGACAATTTTAATTAAGATGTGCTCTTTTAGCTTATTCTTTCCTTTTGTCTTTGAAAATGAAGGCTAAAACGAACAGAGAACAGGCAAGTTTGAAGGTGTAAAAAAAAGATGTGTTGCATTTTTTCAGAACACATTTTGGAGAGAAGATCGTGATCATGAGAAAAACCTGATTTCAGAGAACGAAAAAAAAGAAGGAGTCAAGTTTTTATTTCAATTGAATACCAAAAATGTTCACGAAGAAATCAAAACTGCATCTGGGATGGATTTTATGTTGGAAATTGAATACAATCCTGTGTAACCGACAATGCTCGCTTTGAAACAAAAGGGTAGGGTAACATGTTTCTTAATTACTTACATACTAAAAAAGATTTTTTTTTTTGGCTGTTTGTTTTGTGTCCCTTATTGGAATGCATAATAGTCAAACGGATCCGTTTGTTGAATTGTGTTGATTGATTTTGTTTTCTTAAATAAAATATAAAAGAATCCAATTGGTCTTTTGGATCTGCAACAAAAATGTAATCAAAAACTTTTATGCAAAAAAATGATGGTTTAGCGTCATGCCAAGATTGGGGAACCGGTCGCATTCTTTTGAAACAAGGTGCTCAGGTGCTGCTGCTGTGAAGAGAAAAAACGAGACCGACAAAAGGTAAACAAGCTGGTGCAAAAGGAGAAAAAACAGATGCAAAACAGTCAAAATGACAATTAAGAGATGATCGTCTTCGAAGAAAAAGGAAAATCGTTGAACCGGTCGGTCTTGTCAGCAAAAAAGAAGAAGGGGATGACGACGGCGGAGACAATAAAAACGGCAATACTTTTTAATGAGACTGTGTCATCAAAGGATACTTGTAATTAGTCGTTAATTGGTTATGTAATTAGGAATTAAATGACACAACTGTTTGAAGTAATTGTCAAATTAGTTAAAGTTAATGATTGGTTTTTGAAGAGGAGAAAATGGGATGAAAATTAGCTGCGAAAATACTCAAAGATTTGGTACGAGCTTGATGGGGAAACGTAAGACAGGTAAGAATTAAGTAGATGGGAAAGACATACACATTACATTTGTCTGAGCTTGCCCCATCAAAGCGTAAAGGAAAGGGGAGTAGGAGCGCGCGTGGGTTGAAAGGACAAGAGCATCTAAGTTTGTTTTTGGAAAGGGGTTTTATCCAGTGAGCGGCTTGGGGAAATCAGATGGGCGATTGAAAAAAAACTTAAGGTGAGTTGGATCTTTTGTTTTGCTAATTATTTAGATAATTAAAAATCTGTATGGGTGTCATATAATATCCTTCAATAATGTTTGGAATAAAATCGTTTTTAAAAAGTCCTTCAATATTATAAAGGGGAGGTTTTACTATATTTTTTGTTTACATTTGGACTGTGGTTTAGGTGGTGAATCGGCAAAAATAGATTTTATAAATTACCGGCTTGACAAAGTTGACAAACGTCGAAAAACTTGGAGGAGACTAACCAGAATTTGAGAAACAATATCTTGAAAACATGGCAGCGTCAACGTCACGACGAGTTGTGGAAACAGACCTTGATGACCTTGCCAACGTTGAATTTGAGACAAGCGACAATGTCGAGGTTGTCAAGTCTTTTGACTCGATGGGACTGAAGGAGGATTTGATTCGAGGCATATTTGCTTATGGTATGCTGTGTCAAGCTTTTGCATCTTAAAATCTTTATATGGGTGATGATGAGGTTGTCTTTACCTTCATTTGGTTAATATTACAGGCTTCGATAAGCCCTCAGCAATTCAACAGCGTGCAATCAAGCCCATCGTGAAAGGTCGGGATGTGATTGCCCAAGCTCAGTCTGGAACTGGCAAGACGGCAACATTCTCGATTGGAATTTTGCAGTCAATAGACACAACCACACGGGAAACTCAAGCTCTTGTACTTTCTCCCACTCGTGAGTTGGCTGTGCAAATTCAAAAAGTTATTTTGGCCCTTGGAGACTACATGAGTGTGCAGTGCCACGCCTGCATTGGGGGGACAAATCTCGGAGAAGATATTCGCAAGTTGGACTATGGTCAGCACGTCGTCTCTGGCACACCTGGACGTGTTTTTGGTAAATGAATTAAAAAGTTGCAGGAAACTATGATGGAAATTGGAAATTGACTGAAAACTGTTTTAATTTGCTCTCTAGACATGATCCGTCGTAAGTGTCTCAGGACGCGGTCCATAAAAATGTTGGTTCTTGACGAGGCCGACGAGATGTTGAACAAAGGGTTCAAGGAACAGATTTACGACGTGTACCGTTATCTTCCCCCAAGTACTCAAGTGGTCCTTGTGTCGGCCACCTTGCCCCACGAAATTTTGGAAATGACAAGCAAGTTCATGTCAGACCCGATTCGGATTTTGGTCAAACGTGACGAGTTGACTCTGGAAGGAATCAAACAGTTTTTCGTAGCCGTTGAAAGGGAGGAATGGAAGTTTGACACATTGTGCGATTTATACGATACGTTGACTATCACACAAGCTGTGATTTTCTGTAACACAAAGAGGAAGGTTGACTGGCTGGCTGAGAAGATGAGGGAGAGTAACTTCACAGTCTCCTCCATGCACGGAGAAATGCCCCAAAAGGAAAGGGACGCTATCATGAAGGAATTCAGAAACCAACAGACGTAAGTTTAGCTTTGTATTGAACACTAACCGTATTTAGCGTATCAATAACACGATTCTTCTGTTTTTCCAGACGTGTTTTGATAACTACAGACGTTTGGGCTCGTGGTATTGACGTTCAACAAGTTTCTCTCGTCATCAACTACGACCTCCCCAATAATCGTGAGTTGTACATCCACAGGTAAGACCTATAACATAGTTTATACCTAGACCTATAAACCTCATAGACCTATAAAACGAGATAACCGAAAAGTCTAAGCAATTTGTATTAACTTTATTATATACGTTTGCGTTTTCCAGAATTGGTCGCTCAGGTCGTTTTGGAAGGAAAGGTGTTGCAATTAACTTTGTGAAAGAAGATGATATCAGAATTCTCCGTGATATTGAGCAGTACTATTCCACACAAATTGATGAAATGCCAATGAACGGTAAGTAGTCCAGTCACATATTTAAGAAGCACATTTTCAGGGATTTTAATTGCGAACCTTCATTGTTGTTATTTTTTAAATTCTAGTTGCCGATCTTATCTAAGTTGGGATTCTAAGCCAGTCGTATAAAATAACGGAGCAGATAGGTGTTTTCTTTGAATGATGTATGAGTGAATTTGAGAGTGTTTTTCTGTTGAAAGTTACTGATATATAGTAGTTGTTTCTTTTTTTTGTAACATTAAAATGAAACGCCAACATGAGCGCGAATGAGCGGAGAGAATGATGGAAATGAATGTTGATTACGTTAGTTGATATATTATTTTTACTATTTTAATTGTTTAGGTTTACGAAATTGTATTGTTTACACACAAACTGATTACCGTAATCGATTAGCTTACTAGTTTGAAGCAGAATACCTGTTACAAAGGTCAAATTTCGTTTTTTAAATAAAAGTCTTAAACTACAAAAACAAAGGTTTCTTCTTCTGGAACATCAATGTGAATGCTTGCATAAAAAACTTCTACAAGTGGCATGGGCGTACACGTTTCAAGTTTCCTAACATGAACACAACTAAAACTTGAACTCCTTTTGTTTCTTTGCACCCTTCTTCATGTCCTGCTGTTGCATTTGGCGCTTCCTCTTGTTCTAATGAGGACACACAAAAATCGTGGTAAGTGTCCACTTTTCACATCAGAAGAAAATGAATAAAAGCAATAAAATTTTCTTACCTTTTGTTTCGCAGTATGTTCGGCAACCATATCGGACAAGTCTTCGCCATGGGAGTAAGCCTGTTTCTCTTTCAAAGTCTGCTCATACCGTGCCTCCATTGCAGCTGTGTCCACCATGTCCAACTCTGACGGATCCAGGGCAAGCTCAACGGTGCTGCTGTCCTTGAGTCCGAATCCAGTTCGAGTTGACTTTTCTTTGACTCCAGTAAGGTCGTAGACATGGGTGGACGCCATCATAGCGCCGGAAATACGATCCACACGTTTCTCAGGAAGAACTGTGTACAATGATGGAGTATCGCCGCTGAAAATTCAAACAAAACAAAAATCTTGAAACTCGTTCTTATTAGCATATCATTAACAATACAAAACAAACTGCTCGCATACCCCTCCATGTCTTGTTCTATCCTTCGTTTCCTCAGTTCAATCATTTCAGGAGTCTCCAAGCCAGCAGGAACACTAGAGAATCCAGATGGTGTCGCAAGGCCTTCGGCTGGTGTTTGTAACCCACTTTCCTCCACAGCGCCAGGCTCTTCTTCCTCCTTTTCATCTTCTTCTTCCTCCTCCTCCTCTTCACTTTCAGACTCCTCCTCAGATTCTAGTTCACCCCACAAGTTTCTATCGATAAGTTCCTCCTCCGCAGCGGCCTGAGAAAGCAGACGAAGAGAATAGTTAGTCACCCAACATCGGAAAGATCTTTTCATTTTAGTAATGAACGACAAATCTTACCGCATCATCCGCGTTGGTCGTCCCAAACACATCTCCATACAATGGCCGTCCCATCTCGTCCACAGGCGGTTTACCCCATCCTCCTGCATGATATCCAAAACTGCATCCATCTGGAATAGGAGCATTGAGCCCTGGAATTTTCAAATGTGGATAAGAAGGAGGCGGTCCATATCTCTGCATTGCAATCAGCCATGGAGGGGGGACACGATGAGCTGTCGGTCCAACAGGCATTCCCAGCGCCGTTCTTAGATCATCTGAAAGCTCACCAGGCTTCTTATCTTTCATTCTTGTTTCGAACTCCTTCCCTTCATAGTACAAATCTCCGTGAATAGTCATTTTAGGTTTTGACTGCCACCTTAAACCAAAAGCATCAATTAAATTACTAAAAATCAATAAATCAATTCAGAAAAACCAAAATAATTACATACTTGAAGAAGGCATCGTGAAGTTTTTGGTAATCAATATCAATTTTCCCCATTTTCGGCCGAACACGCTCCCTCATTTTCGCTTTGAGGGTTTTCTGATCCTCTTTCTCCGCCAGAGCTGCTCTCATTTCCATAATTCCTGTTTTCTTAATGAACCCTGGGAGGTCAAAAGGCGCCTTTTCGATACCTCGTTTTCCTTGAAGATACTATTCGACAAAAGTAAATACACCAAATTTTCTTACTTTGTCCTTGTATAAAGTCTGTGTCAAAGCTTTATCCGTGCAAAACTATTTTTTTACCTTTCTTTTATAACACCAATGCCGAGGAACAGGTACTGTGTTTCGATATGACTTGAGATGAATTAAAAGTTTAGGGTCTTTTGCGGTGACGTCGTGCATTTCAACAACATCCGGCCTCGCCACAACTTGCTTCAACTCAGCCACAGACAATCGCGTCAGCTTTTTCAGTTTACGTTTGGATAACTTTGGCTTATCATCGTCTTCTTTTTTCTGTTCGTCACAATATCCATCAATTTTAAAGGTATCCCTCAACAAGGTATTCAATTTAAATAGGGTATTTCATAAACTAACCTCGTCCAGTTCATCGTCCAGGTCAATTTTAGGAACCTTTTTGAGCGACATGACGTCTTCTTTCTTGATAGCGTCATCGGTCGCCTTACTACTCGCTGTGTCTTTGATCCGAAAATTTTCAAAAACGTTTGCAAACGCTCTGTACATTGGGTCGAACACGCTGAGTTCCAGCTTTTCAGCCACATATCTACAAAAACAAAATGCTACGTTTAAACTGCAACTTTAATTACTACTTCGCAAATATATTTGTCTTTAGACTCACTCTACTTCAACTGCTTCTACTGCTTCTCCATTTTCTTCACCATTTATACCATTGGTCTTTCCATTGACGCCATCCTCGGAGGGTAACTCTTTCCGGAACGACCCGTCCACTCCGATAATAGTGACCATCCTATTTTTCTTCTTTTTCTTTTTCTTCTTCTTTTTGTCTTTTTTATCAAGTCCATTTTCACTCGCAATTATGGCTTCTCCGTTTCCTTCTTGGGGAGGGTTTTGCTGATTGTTTTGCTGTTGTTGTTGTAAAATCAACTGTTGTTGTTGTTGTTGGAGCTGTTGAAGTGCCGGGTCAGTTGTATTGTTGTTTGCGTCTTCAGGCTGGTCGTTGTTGTTAGCGTCGCCAGCGGCAGGGTCTAGGAAACCGGGATCAGCAGGTTCCTGACGTTCTTCGACCACAGGATTCACTTGTACTTGTCTATTTTCGGGTTCAACTTCCAAATCAAGTTCTTGTTGACGTTGCTGCTGGAGCATAAATGCGTCTTGAGCTTGCTGGAGTTGAATATGAGGCGGAACAATACCTCCCATCATCCCCAGGCCGACGTCAAGCGGCAGATCCGGCATCACGCCTGGATTTAAGCCAATGCTGATCCCTTCATCGACTTCGTCGACGCTATCCTGCTGCTGGAACTGCTGAATAGCATCGTCAACAATATTGCTACTGTCTTCAAACGCAAGACCGGAGTCTTCCCCGGAAATGTCCATCCTGACGTGTTGACGATCACACAATGACAACTTAAAATCCACCAAAACAGATACAAACACTTCAAGCTATGAAATTAGACTGCCAACAATTCTTGTCTCACCTTGATTGACGCCGAGTAGAGGTTAAACGTACAAAATTACGACAAAGATTAAATAAATCGATTGGAAATCAACACGCTAATTACTTCCAGAACAAAAATTTGTGGAAAGCGACTCTGGACTAAAAAAAATGTTTAAAATGGCCCAAATCAGAAGCTTCTTATTCGGGGCAAACAAATACTTTCGATGTACGCTATAGTGAAGTGTCATTCAGAAACTGCATGTTGGCAACACAAAGCAGCTGATGGACATCTGTATTTACTAAAAGCATTTTTGCTATGCTTCGGCCTTCCCCAAATCCCCAGTAAACTCCATCCGGGGAAGAAATGATAAGACAACTAGTAACAGAGCTTCACTCGCAGGTGCCCATGGTCAAGCTAGGCAGCCATGCTGTGAATCATGTGAAAAGTGTGACAATCAATCCAGCAGTGGTTGGCCTTCCTGGGTGCGTCCAAAATCGAAGATGGATTCACCGGTCATCAACAAGACTTGGAAGGTTCTGGGAGTCGAACCCACGTGGGGAGTACACTGACAAGAAAACTGAAAAGGATTTTGCTAAGGTTGAGCGGGAAAAATTATGGGGGTTGAAAGATGGCCTGAAAGATCTCAGAGAGGAAGTCGTCAAATGGTCTAACGAATGGAAAACCAAGCTGGGGGATGACACTCATTTGTACGTCACACCTGGCGACAAAAATAACCAGTGGACTTTTCAAAATCAAGACGCACTCAAGAGCTGGCAAGTAATTTGCGACAGTGATCATAACGAAGGTTTTAGCAAATGTGAGCTCACAATTAGTCCCACCGGAAAGGGGTTGTTTCATGGATTTGTGAACACAACGCCGCCGAAAGATGGACGAATTAAATACGCAGGATATTGCATGATGAAGTCAATCAGACCCGTGGTAAGGGCAGTAATTGAAATCGACAGTTTTGAACGGATAGAAATATTTTGTAAAATTTTTACTTAACTGCTTGTGACAGAAATCATTTCAAAGGAAATGGTACCATGACTGGAGTGACTACACCCATTTGATTATGAGAGTGCGGGGGGATGGGAGGAGTTACATGTTAAATATTTCCACAGCTGGATACTATGATATCATGTGGAATGACGTTTATCATTACGTTCTGTATACAAGGGGAGGTCCTTACTGGCAATATGTCAAGGTTTGGCTAGATAAAAAATGAAAAGCGGGTTTTTACAAAAAGTGGATTTAAAAGCTCAAAAAAATTATTCATTTTTTAGATTCCCTTTGGAAAATTTGTGTTTGGGAGTAAAGGACGTGTTCAGGATATGCAAGATAGAATACCTCTGGACAGAATAGCTTCTTTTCACATTGGAGCGGCGAAAGTGGACGGGCCATTTTGTCTTGAAATCGATTACATTGGACTTGAGCTAGATCCAGATAAGGACGAAGAGTTTGCTTATGAAATGTACAGAATACCGAAATTCATAGCTAATGTATAGTCGTTTTCATGTATCGAATTAAATGAATATTTAAAATAGCAAATTTTCTATTAGTACAGACTTATTTATCACAAAATTCTCATATTGCCCCCACTGATTAAGCTGATTAAGAGACGCACATTGACACTTTGAGGACGTTAATTTGCACCATTATACTGACCTTTAATTTAAAAAATTGTTCGTCACGGCCCCCTACATTTCATTCTGATTCATTTATTCGTTTCTAGTTTACAAATTATGCATTTTTCATGCATTTTAACAAACATTGTCGGCCATGAATACTTTTAATTTTTTCACGCCTGCACTCCGCATCCATTCGGAAATCCCTTACAAACGGTTCAAAAATTATCCCAACTGTTTTTATATTACGCATCATGACATGACATAATACCAATCTTTTATGAACTTGTCTCTGACATCACGCTAGCCCAAAACGGCACAAACTATCTCAGGTGTCTGTTGATGTTGACATGTTATGTACAAGGTACCCAAAAAATCTGATACATCCTCTGACATACTTTTTTTGTTCTTTTGAGATGCTCTTAATAAAACAAATTTTCATACAAAAGAATATTTTTATCACGTCTCAGCAGTAATAATTACATAAAATTTGTCTTTTAATCGTCTATTACACAACTTTGTTTGATTTGCGTCTAGTATTGACACTAAGCAGAATTTTTTTAACACGTCATGTCATGTAATTTTTGCGTTAATACGTTTAAACTCGTTGACGCAACTTGCTAGGAGCTTTAGAACCAAGACGTGTGTCAATTACAAGCATTTATCAGAGCGCAACTAGCGATCTGGAAAATGACCTTATCCCTCTCACGATCTCTTTATTATTGACATAAAAGATTCCGACAGATCGCCATAATTTCATATAAGCGAATTTTTGGTTATCTTAATACGGTTTCATACTCAAGTCTAGTTTAATATGCAAATTCGGTTGTCTATTTATTAAAAGGATCAAAGGAAATGACATCGTGGTAAGAGGAAACTGGTTAAAAAACCTCTCATGACGGTTTTTTAAATAAATAAATCTTTCGCTTTGTATGGAATTTATATTGGCAGGTTTATAGCGCGGTTTTAGATTGGACATGTTTCCTAATCAGCAAATTAGATGTGTTATTTTTTCGTATTATGCTGTCATGTAGAACAATTTTTTTGATGTGGTTGCAATTGCAAGCTTGCGACAAGTGCAGCACTTATCGGGAAGCCGAATCAAATCAATATTGTTTTTCGGGGCGTCGTGAGATTTCAATCAAACCCTTCGGGACAATAAATCTCGTCACGATTTTCTGGGGTATACCTTAATCGAGCCGGTATATTTTATGAGTTTAGAGCAAGCTATGTCAGATCTTGAAGTGGATATCAACAAAAGTGTAACTTTTAATAATCTAAAAGTGTTATCATCTATAAAAAAGGAGGAACACAGACAGGCACGACAAGAAAATCTTTTGTGCAATTAATACCTCTCACAAGGTGCAAGGAACTTTGTACGATTGCGACAAACAGGTTAATTTTATGTAACAGTTTTTCTCGCAAGATTTTTTTTTTCAATTAAAAGCTGCTCTTTGTCGCGATGAAGGAATTAAAATATTTATTGGTTGATGAAGCAAATTTTTATTCATAATTCCCTCTCCCGTGCTGTTTAAAAATTATGTTTGAAGAATTAAAGATGTTGAGTAATCAATATTTTAGTCTATTTTATTGATTATTTCATTTGATTTGAACAAAAAAAATACTCTGGAGGATAAAAAATCTTATTCTAATCAGGTTTTGAAGGCGTGAAATCAAAAATGATTTTTTACAATTGCACCAATAAAAAGTCACAAATTATCCGAGCAATTATCTTGTACAGCAATAAAAATGATATCAAACGACATGTGCGTGCATTTCTTGTCTTCATGTTTTACAGCAAAAGTAAATGAGCTGGACTTTGATTGGGTTTAGCATGCGTTGCGAAACAGCTACAATAAATCAGGATTTTTTTAAACTTCCAGGAAGTGTATTACGCATAAATGAACTGGCAGCTTCCTAGTGAAAGTTTCACCAGTTCGCCGTAACGAAAAATGGATTCGTACGAAAAGGTCAATCTGTCAAGAGAATTGAAAGCAAAAATATGTGCAATATTTTGAGTCTCATTTAAATTTAAAAAGCAAAGGAATAAATATTTGCAAGCAACTGAGAGCGGCGATGACAGGTGGACTATTGACAACTCTGATTACATCACAAAATATAAGTCAACTTTAGATTGGATATGTAAATAAACTAAGTACAAATCGTGAATTATGTATGAGGTCGTCGTAGGTATAAAAGGCTACGAATTCTTGAACTGTACATTGTTACTCTCCCCCCCCCTCCTCTCCCCAGTAGAGACTATAATCAAAAAAGGAATGACAGTTGTCTCGTAACTCAATTCAGTCCTGTTTTGAAACACTTTGCGGCAAACCGATCCGCTTAATCATTTTTCATTCTGTCATAAATTGGCTCCTTTAAAGAAGAGGAGATGCTTTATTACCTTGTCTTTTTGCATGTGATCTGGAAGAAAATGGTTTGGTCTTTTAAAATTTACTTAAGGTTTCGGTATTGATTTGTTTTCCTTCGAATATCAAATACGGAGAATGCGGAAAATGAAAGATGTCTTATCTTCAATCTTCTGTCGTGTCATGCCAGAAGCTGGTGAGTTTTTAAAAACGGATCAGGTTGACTAAAACGGCAAGTCCATGGAATTCTGTAACCGTATATGGGTTACACGGGCCATTTTTTTGTAAGAAGAGGAGGATAGGATGTAAACTAAACGGATGAGTATTTTTTATTTTTTAAAAATCATTTTGGCTAATTGATACGTAATTTGTTGTATGATTTGCATATGGGCAACAGCCAGCAGTATTACGGATATCGAGTTTCAGGTTTTCCTATCCTGCTGAAAGCTCATCATATCATTCTATAAGCTTTAGGATAATCTGATACATTTTAGGAAAATTTTAAGACGTGAATTCTCTGGATTGACTTGGACTTTCGAAAGCGCAAAAAACTGGCAAAAATAATGGTACACTACGTATCATACCAAAACTCGCCACACGCCTCAGTTAGTTGGCTTATGCTATGCTTGAGTTTTAACCAGGTAACAGGTAGCATCGGCTATTTGATTTCTTTTAAAGCAACCTTTTTGAAATAATGTTGATCAAATTACAACTTTTTGCTTCATGTTCCATATACAAATTACAAATTACCGTTTTATACTTCAAACAAAATCAAACCATTCAGGCGTATCAACATACATAGCTCGTCTAAAAACAAATAGTATAAAATTGTATGCATCAAGTCCATAACAATTTCGTTATGATTTTTCTCTGAGAGCCATTGCTAACGAGCAAACCAGTCAAATTTATGATTCAGTACTACTTTTAAAATTCTGTTTATGTACTTTAACATCATTGAATGTGACGTTATTTAAAGTTATTTGGGCGTGAATATATTCATATATACTTTATCCTTCCTTCAAAATTATTTGTCACAAGGACCCTTTTACTTTACAAAATAATTATCGTGATCTACTACTTAAATATTTAGTTCCCTTTTTGCTCCTTCGAGTCAGTTCTGTAAAATTTTATTTTGGAATGCATATCAAAATCACGACAATGTATATAAAATATTTTACATGTAAACCCCATATATGTCCCTTTCCTTCCAAGGTACATCCCTTCCAAACAAATTATTTTTTAGAATTATGTTGCATATATCGCCTAAAACCGAAAATTCCCTGTAACCACCTCATTGACCCTTTTCTTATTGTTCACCAGCCCATTTTAAAATTCTTTCCTTCGTCAACGCTCAAGAGATCCCTCGACAATGTCACCCATCAAAATTCAAAACCAAGCGCCACCCATTATGCACGCACTATTTCCTAGATTACATAGCCACCAGATATTGTACGTATGACGTACGCGATTAACTCTAACCACTTATTACTTTACGTTCAAACAACTCATTCTTTACAATCTTTACAAAGTTTTCAAGTTCTTTACTGAAATGCACGTTAATATTATTTCTCAAAGCTCATGGGACAAGGAAAAAGGACCTAATGCCATTATATTACACATTCTGTAAACTTGAACAACATTTTTAAATAAAATTAAAAATCCTATTGTTTTCGTCTTATCTTTATTCTAAACCAAGGTCTTTACTAAATTGCATAATTTGTGAGCTATACCTTTTCCCAGTAACATTTGGCAGGTAACATAATAAAAACCTGGCGATTATCTGGGTAAAATCAAGTCATTTGTCATAATTTAATTTTACCATTGTCTGAGCCAGAATAATAGAGCTACCGACTGATTTAATTTGTGCTAATTTGCACATCATAAACCATATAAGACAGGATTCAAGATCATTCACACTATTGTATAGAAAAACAAATCACCTCTAGTGTAAAATTTTTTAAGACTTTTGTCCCTGTTTTAGAGCTTCTGAATAGAATCTTTGAAGGGTTGAAACAAAAAAACGAGTTACGCATGAATTGACGCAGAAATAAAATAGTTTAATGAGTTAAAACAAAAGCAAGCGATTTAGTGTCGTTAATAGGATCATCGAGAGTTAAAAGGGAACGCATGATTTTGCTGATGGCCATGTTTTTTTTTCGAACAAAAAATTATTTTATTTTTGCAAGCACGTTTTGAAATGAAATTGAGTTTGTGTGAGCAAAGCTTGAGCATTACTTTTTTGTTCTTGTTTTGTTGACGAAGAGATGTTTTGGGTGTTTTTTATCTAAAATATTTCATATTTACACTTGGTACTGGTACACATTTGTTAATAGAAGCTGTTACGCGTTAAAATTTGTTCCTCCGGGTTGAGAGTGAGCTAGAAAAAAAGGGGACTTGAGATTGGATTTCAAAGGTGAACCCTCAAGTTATGAACTTTAGCAAAAGGGTGTAATTATAAGATGTGATCTACTAATTTACCATTTTCTTTATACAACATACCAACAATTTTTTAACAAAAAAAAAAAAAAAAAAATATACAACATACCAACAATTTTTAAAAAAAAAAAAAAAAAAAAAACGAATCCAATTTAGAGTTGTGAAAATTTGAAGGAAAACGCTTTAAATTAAGTACCAATTTTTTGTATGATGAGGACTTGAACTTATGTATGTGAGATGTCGTAATTTTTTTCATTTTTCAAACAAAATTTAAAGTAAACAGTTTGTGAAAGAAAACGAGATCAAATAGCTAGTACGATCATTTCCCAATACAAATAATAGAGAAATCAACAATAGCTTGTTTTCAATTTAGAGTAAAGTATAGTCCTGAAGTAAAATAGCTTTTGATTTTGTAAGAAAATTCTCATATTGACCCAGTCCCAGGGAAGGGCTCGTAAATATCTTATTGCGTTTGCAAATTGCAAGGCTAAATCTATCTTTTTCATTTTATCGGGTGGCCGTGCCCAAACCATGACAAAATGTCGAGATAAGATATATTTTGTAGCTTGTTAAGCTACACATTAGTCAGCTAAAGTTCAAGACAGTTGAGGTAGCATCATTACATAATACCATTTTTGGATTAATCACAGTTAGAATCAGTTCTAGACAGACAAGCGATAAAAAAGCTACAGAGGGAGTGGGAATAAAATCTGATTTAATATTGGTCAAGACTGATCTGCTCGTTGTTTTCGTTTACAAGGCTAAAAGTTCTAAACTGACCTGTTACCTTTTAAAACAATATATCACCATTAAACTGCTCATGCTTATGAACTGACACGCAAAAACATGTAAAAAAATTGATTTATCCTTTCGCTCAGGTGGCGTTATCTGTCTTGAAAAGATACACTTTGAACTTCAAAATATTGATATAGGGCGATAGGGTCAGAATCTTTTAGGTAAATTGAAAAAATGCTAACAAAATCCTCCGTTAACTGACTTTTGACCTTTTGTTGGTGAAAAAAATCATCTTGTAAAACAGTAACAGACACACTTATCTCGGGGGAATAACTCAGAAGAGGGAAAGAGAAGAGTGTAACACTTAATCTCTCAGCTTAGCAAGCTATTAAGATACTGGATAATTACGAACATTTTTTATGTTACAGATTGAAGCTCATAAATAAACAGCATGACACTTAAACTGTTTAGTCCCTACTGGACGTTTAGTAAAGTGCTGAAAACATGGCCATTTTCTATCATCACATAAAACCCAATTCGTTTCTCGACGGGTAGCCCTTGTTCAGGTAAGTCGTAGCAGCGTGGTAGGTGTTTATAATTGCCATTCTGTCCCAGCAGTACATGGATAGTTAAAGCTCTTCTGAAACACGTACTAAATCTCGCAATACAAATTTAACAGCTTTGTTTGCCCATCAGAGTTGACCCTTGTTGTTTGTGCGTGTGGTGGAGGCAGGCAGGTACGCAACGCACTTTTCTCCGCAACGTAATCGATACATGAAAAATTGAAGGTTGCGTAACAGGTCAATACTAAAATGTTAATGGAAGTTTACTCAATGCTCTAATTAGTGGGACTTTTTGGAATGAGGGTAATAAATGGCTTAATTTTTGTTTTAGTATTTGTGCGGATGCTTGAAATGACAAAACACAGAGATTTTCGCTATTTCATGAACAGTTTTATGCGTTGAACGTGCACGGCTCAGGTACAAAATAGAGTTTGCTGTTTATGGTAACTGCTAAAATAGAGAAGAATAGGACATGATGTAGACATTTTGTGGAGCGTTTTTATTGCTGTCATTTTTTTAGAATGACAGGAATTGCAGCTCTAGTATTTCAAAGAAAATACATGACAGAAAGGGAAACTTTTATTTTATCCGTGCAATTTTATTACGAGTATTAAATTAAGATGCAAAGCACAAGTATGCAGTTACAGATATTTTTTTGCCTTGTTAAAGGTACACAGATAGCCTTAAGTTGTAAGCGTGGTTGATTTTTTTGCGAATGAAACGTGTAACTACAAGAAAGGAACACACAAGGTGATGTTGAAGTAGACAAAACAAATAACAAAATCTGTAAGAGTTGTTCTTGGTTTTAAAAGTGTAATCCATGAATTTATTTAAGATTCAAAACACATTTCAAACGTTCATTCAAACACGTTAACAAAGGACGAAAAGATTATCAGCACGTTTTGGGTTTCAATGATCCGATCAAATATGAAATGTTCTTTTTTGGTATGAAACCACGCGTGCTATCTGATGTATTCGGGATGACGCCTTAAGGTCTTCCCAAAATTAGGCGTCTGCAAATATAAAACTAGAGCTCATTTTCAATAGATGCCGTATTTCTTTGAATGATCCCCTTGTAGCTATTTTTTTTAAATATAAAGATTATATTATTATTATATTTTGAGAGATAGCTAGAATATAGTCACGTCCATACATTCAAAAAACAGAAAACTAAATATTTATGTTGCACCGCGTCGTGATTGTCATTAATAAATTGATAATGGGCTTATGTCACACCTACTTCGTTTGGTTTGGTTGCAAGTTGTGCCAGGTATATCCGTTGGTGGTGCAGGGCGCAGACAAGAATTATGAATTATTTTGCAATTGCACAACAGAACACGAAACTTACGGAATACGAAGTTTTTAATAAACTAATATGGCGGTTTGTTGTAAAATACCAGGAAAACTTCGTACCTAAATCAAATTTTTACACCGATGACAGCTAAACATTTAATCTATTACGACCTTCCTTGAAATGATTACACTTGCGTGACATCGTTTTCCACCGGGTAAAAATCAATAACCAGGTATTTGTCATGAAAATACACCTCATTTTCTTAGGTTCCGACTGTTATTTGCTTTGAAAAAACATTTGTCATATCTTTTTGTATTCCATTGTGTGTTCATAAACAGACATTGACAAATGACTTAACTTACACTTAGCTTCGACAAACCTTTATTAGCCTTGTATTTCCTCTTCGCAATGAACCTGTACGGTGTTTTAGTATTTATTTAATGAACTGCCTGCAAACGACAAATTTAACACTTTTGTAAGAAACTTTATACACAAGAGACGATACCATTTTTGTTTTTCCCTTTTCATACCCGCATGTACTATCAATCAAGGCGGAAATTACACCTTACCCAAAAAAGCGGCTCTTCACTTACTTTTTTTACCAGCTTAATCATAACTTTACGAGAAGAAAAGAAAAAACGCTCCTTTTTGACTAAATCTTTCAATGGCGCATGCTAAAACCGCGAAAGACATATTGCATAAATCCTTAATCACATCGCATTGTGTGCGTGTATTTCATAGCCTTACGCTGTACAAAATGCATTACGTTACTCCTTCACATAAATTGTAAAGTTTACCGGTCAACAAACAATACTAGATTTTCCGAATGCGTTTCGACAAATTTATTCTGTAAAGAAGCCCATTAACTTTTACTTCATAGCGTTCAAACACCTGGACTTGCTTCAATAAATACCTTGTTTGAATGAAAGAGGGACACTATTTTGCATCCATTCGGAAAATGGAGTTTACCGACTTGTCCTCCCAACAAAAATTACGATTACCTCTAAATATTCCATTTTCATGCATGTATGACGAATAATTAACGTACTGGTTTTTAATGCTATAATTCATGGCTTAGCAGTAGAATCGGATTTTCCCCTGGAATAATATCCTTGTTGGTATTCACAAGTGTAATTCAAAAATATGCAAATGCAGAGTAAATATGCCATCTAAGACAGTCTACTTGCGAGAGGATCACTAACAATGAAACAATTTTACTCGTTTAACAAAAACAATTTTCAGTTGCGCTTTGACTTCCTCACTTTTTTCCAGACAATTAACAACACAACGTACTGCGCAAGTTAGCAAGTCATAGCTTCTTCTGGATGCTTCATTGTGTTATGATAATTACAAAAAGTCCATTATTGCCACTACAACAAACTTGTCTTGTGTTTTCTTTTATGAAGCTCGAGAATACTTGGAATTGTTTGAAAGAGGTGCCCATTGTTGGCTAGACTTGTAGTCTTATCTAAAAAAATCTTATGGATTTAGTTTATGAGTGTAT
>VICI01002225.1:0-17557 GCA_019593645.1 Akabosia matsudoensis | reverse complement strand
ATCCGAACAAGAGCAATTATAATCTATTTTGTGACTTATTTCTGGTACTCATGGGTTGCAGTTGTGGCTTGTCAACACTTCTAATGGTAGCACTCCTCATTTATGATCCCTGTGGAATGGTTTATTTTGGAGGTCTCATCCCTCCTCAGCATTTCACTCTCTCTATTCGACTCTTGGTTATTTGGTATCACACATACCTTCTCATCGTCGGCCATTTAGCCGCTTTTACGATTGCGAATACAGCCGTAATATACGGATACCATATAACATCGTTTTATCTTCAGGAATTGAGGCTTGGTCGCCCCAAGTACAAAACCAACCAGAGCCTGCGAAGGATCCCAAATATTCAAATAATGTTCCGAGCTTTGCAAATTATGCATGGACAAGTAATGAAACTCGTTGGGATTTTCTTAGTAATTGCCAACGGATATGCGATGTTCACAGTCATGTTTTGCAACGCTGTCTTACTGAGATATTGGTCACGATTGATGCCTATGTCGAGATTGCAACTAACCGGAATGTGTGTGATTCTCCTTGTTTTCTGGGTGTTCGTGTTGGAGCTAGGACGCTATTTTTTCGCGAAGGGAAACAAAACTCTTGGCTCCTGGAAAGGAAATAAATGGAGTACCAATACTAAGCAGATGAAAAAATTTCATCGCTCATGCAGACCAATATTGATATGTTACGGAAGTCAGTTCGTCATTCGTCGTGCTACGGTTCTAGTCTTTCTCCGAGGAGTTGTTCGGGGTACTTTTCGAACATTGCTGCTGCCCGCAAAATGACTCCCAGAAATGGATTCATGTAGTCTATTTATTATTCATGCTGTTTGTCCACCTCTACAACAAAATTGTAAAATATCAATTTCCTTTGTTGTCCCATCAGTTGTCAATAACATGGCTGGTGACTAATCGATGGTTCATGTGAAAAGTAAAATAAAATGAATTTCCGTTATCAACTTGTTTGGGTACTTTTTTAATTGATCGAATTTCAAACTTGCGGATATTCCATCACTGAAAGCATATCAGGGCAAAGTGACTGTTTCCATTTGGCCCATTTTCCCAATTATCATAAGGGAGTATGCATTGCATTTCACATTTTGATAAGAAGTTGTCATCTTTATTTTGAATACTTCAAACACTTCATCCTTCAGGTTTGGGTTGTACCCTTTTAGAAATATGCTAAGTGATCGCTTGTATAACATAATAGCTTGCATGACAAAGTTATCAAGCTACGTTGGCGCAGTCGGTTTGGATTTTGATCAAAAGAAGTACGAGTTTTCCGTAAACTACCAAGCCCAAGCTAAAGCTTGCAAATTCTTCAATGCCACGTTGCTCTGGGCTGCAGCATCATTTGCAATGGTTGTGAAGTTCCATCGCAATAAAGACATTGACCGATTCAACTTGACATTTGCCTACTGGCTCGCGGGCGTTTTGGTAACTACTCTATTTGCCATCACACGGTTCTTTGTACATGATGTTTGTGTGATTCTGAACGGGTCACGTCTGTTTTTTAATTTTGTTCATCGTAAGTAATGCAATACCGAATAACTGTGATAAATGCATCAATTTTCTAACTGTTGTGTCTAACTTGCACAGGTCGCTACATGCCAACCTTCAATCCGAACCAGAACACCTACAATCGCATTCTCGAAACGTTTTTACCATTTTTCGCGTCAGGTCCTTTAATTTCTTGTGTGACGGCTCAACTTTTTCTTTTATATGATCCCCGTGGGGTAATATTTTTAGGAGATTTGATACCCCTTGAATACTTCTACTTTCCCGTAAAGGTCGCAGTTATCATGTTTCATGCATACTTACTCATTGTTATTCATGTTTCGGTCACATTTTTAGGAGGGGCAGTAATCACCATTACGTTTTATTTAACCCCTATATTTATACGAGAATTGAGACATGGCCGTGAGCACAAAGGATATTGGACCACCAAAGAATTAAGGACACCTGCAAACTCACGCCATTTGTATAGAAGTATTCAGGTGCTAATGGCGCACACACTGAGTTTCCTAGGTTATTTTCTTGTACTTGAGAACGGGCAGTTTATGCTTACCTCCCTCTTCTGCAACTCTGTCTTGATTCGGTACTGGAATGATCTTGAGACAATGAGTAAAGCGCAGTTGGGAATTTGGTCGGGGCTGCTGACTGGATTTTGGTGCTTCGTACTGGAAATCGGAAGATTCTTTTCGGAGCGAGGAAGAAAGGTATTGGTGTCTTGGAAAGGAGACAAATGGGGATGTAGAAGGGACAATGTGCAAATGAAAAAATTTCGACTATCGTGCAAACCAATTTTGATTTGTTGCGGGAAACAATTTGTAATTAGACGAGTTAGTGTTTTAGTATTTTTAAGAGGAGTCGTCCGAGGTACTTTCAGAGCATTACTCACAACTAAGCGCTCAAAATAAAATTTGTCCCATAACCGATTGGAAACATGCATTGTTCTTTCAACCTCCACGCAACATTTTTGGGAAATGACATAGAACTAAAAAAATCATAGACACATAAATATTCATAAAAATCCTGAGCTGTCATAGCCATTGCGTATTATTCTATGGGACTCACCATACGATTCATTATCCAATACTATGACTGCTGAAAGCACAAGCGACAAGCAGTTGGATTTGAATGATAATACGTCGCTGGAGAATTTCGCGGAAACGTCGGTCCGTAGTCAAACGGTTTCAGCAGGAACCGAAGCATTCTCCTCGTGTGAAGTTAACCGAAAGAAATGCAAGTGGATTCCAAATTACAACTGTTACCTGTCAGTTGATTAGTTCAGTACATTACTCATGTTGAACATATACTAAAAAATGCAGGCAATCTGAAAACAATCCTACACTGGAAGCAACTGGATCCGGTGAATCTCGTTTTGAATCCAACTACCCCAGGGGAATGGGATGATTGGGGTGTATATTACTGCAGCAGTAGATTTGGTCGGCATATAAAGTTCAATTCAAAGTATTTTGCTCTTGTGTCTATTATAATTTTCGGTATTTTATATCCCAACTCATATGTAAATACGATGTCTAAAAAGCTAAATCGTAGTATGATGAATCCTATTATCTTTCTTCAAAAGGTCAGAGTAACTTTTTCCACTTAATACATTTGATGCATAACAATGGAGGAGTGGTTTTCCTGCTGGTGACCCTTTTAGTATACATGTTCATAGGATATCCGACCTATCTCTTGGAAACCCTAATGGGGCAATACTCTGGTAGGAAGCCATTACAGATGATCAGATATCTACTACCAATTTTTTCAGGTAAAAGAACTTTGCATTCGATCAACTTTGTATTAAGTCTTCACCAATTTTAATTAAATGTAGGACTCGGAGTAAGCATGTTCATCAGAACACTTTTCCAAGCCGTTGTTCTGCTCGGTCGTAGTGGGATTTGCTTGTTTCACATGTGGGACTTGTTATTCTGCAACGGAGCTACCAGCAGTTTATGTAAGTCGATATCAAAGCTGGTTTGAAATGCTCAAGTATTTTAAAAAGCTCAAAATTGCATGGTCATGAAAACAGTAAAAAGATCAATTGAACAGGAAAGGGACCACCACAAGTTCAAAGTATTTCATGGCTTGGCCCATCCCCTTTTCTCCCCAAGCCGAAACGACACAGACTTTAATGCAGTGACATGGTTTGTCTTCTTTCTTGGCTTTGGTGTTTTCGTTACATTCTTGAAATTGCCTGATATTTGTGGCGCCATAAAAATAGTCGCCCGATTGCTCCTTCCTGCGCTCAGCGTCTATTCCATAATACTTCTTGTTCGGGTATTTCAAGTATGGTATGACTCAGATTTTGGTTTAGTGGAGGCCAATTCCCGAATATTTTTACCTTTACAACTGACTTTCAAACCCAACTGGGTTATGCTCCTTGAAGTTGATGTCTGGGTGAAAGCAACAGTTTACGTGATGAACACCTTAGCCCTCGGTACACTCGTGCACAGCTATCTCGGCTCGAAAAACTTCTTTCATTATCGATGCACTCGCGATGGAGTTTTTCTCATTCTGCTGACTGTTACATGGAATGTTGTCGGCGTCATTGGAGTTCTCGTATGGTTAGGCTACGTTACCGTCTCAGAGCAAGAAATTCGCAATTCGCTAAGCAGGATTGATGGAAACTTCGGCATGTTTGTAGTCTACATTCTGAAACATGTTCAAGCAGAGCTGACGAGCCAAATAGAGAGTGACATATTGTTCTACTGCTTAATACTGTACTTGATAATTTTTATCACTTGTAAGTTATTATTGTCTATTATCCTAATTCAATATTCTTTTTACTTTTTGGTATCACAAGATTTTTTTTTAAACATCGTCCTTTTAGCCATTATTTCGAGCGTAGTCTACATTTACATTTTGGTTGACTGCACATTTCCGGAAAGTGGCCATTGTATGACAAAACTTTGCACACACGTTTGGATGCTGCTGTGGATTGCGCTTATCATTTTTCCCTTGACATTTGCGCGAAACGGGCTACGACACATTACGTTTTTTAGTTATTACGGAGCTTACTCAGGACTAGGACTATTTAATATTTTTTTATTTTCTGTGGCAGTCAATTATAGCCAGGGAATCGCTCGATTCTTGTACGACTTTTATAATATAATACACTTGAAGGGACATGAGATAAGGACGTATCAGTATTGCGTACCCAGAGTTGTTGCATTTCTATTCACGCTAATCCTTCTGGTAAGCTGTGTCAAAATAATTCTTAACTTTGAACAGTCAGATTTAAATTAATTGAGAAAGTTCTCACGTTTGCCAGTTTGCTTTGGTGAAGGAGATTATGGGAATTGACCGGCCCAGTGAAGGGGATACTAATTGGGATGATATACTAACACTCACATTTGGTAATAATTATAGCCCTATTGCCTATAGCTGCTTGGCTTATCGGTATAGTGTTGTATCTTATTGTGGAGAAACGAAAAGTAAGTGAGAAGTTTCAATTTCAAGGTTTAAACAATTGTCAGCATACTATTATGAGTATTAGATGTAATGGGCTGAAAATTACCTTGAAATAGGGAGAGGTTATCTTTCAACCGCATAGGGACTTTTATAAGAATAAGTTCCATACAAAAATATGTTTTAAGGACTTTGAAAACTTCACGATGGACGATGCAACTTTGTAGAAGACGGTTTGTTCTACAAACTGATGCCAAATCTTTTTCATTAAGTGTTTGCACAATAAAGACCTTCAGTGGAAAATCTGTCATATTTATTTTTCAAGAACAGCTACTCAACACAATAATGAAAAATAACTCTGTATCCTACTAAGATCCCGACTGCTCAAAGGCTTGATCTCGTCAACAGGGGTTGATATTATCAACTCATTTCCAGTAATAATAACCTTAAAAAACCGAAAAATGCAACTCAAAATCAAGTCCTGGAACTTGTTGAAGACGTAATTCTGGGATAATAATATATATTGATTACCAGGTACTCTTTGTGAATCGGGGTGTACAACACAAAATCTTGGATATTATGAAGATGGACGGTTTTCATTGGTGACATATCGCTGGCAATCAGGTCCCAAATAAACAGGCAGTCTTTTGTGGCGACATAAACGACAGAATTTCTTCGGTTGCTCCATCTTACGCGAACTGGCTCATGTTTCCCACTCAATGAAAGTACCATTTTCTTTCTAGAGAGCTCGAAAAATCGACAGCGTCCATCCTCGCATCCCATCTAGTGTTAATTATGAGAATGGAGACTTTAGTAAAACAAATCACAAGTACATAATATTAAGAATGTCACGTACCACCAAAACATTTAAAGTCTTTGAGACGTCCATACATGTCACTTTAGGGTTAGAGTCTAATCTCTCATGATACTTTTCTATGGTAGTCATCGGTGGATTGGATCCTTCGCAAACCACTTTCCCCTTCCCAACATAGCCATTAAACGTTCCGAAGAAGAATCCTGCTGTTGTAGCGTCCATATCCCAAAACGAAGAAAAGCATGTAATTTGAAGATGATCTCTGGTGACACTTGCCAACTGAATTTGATAGCGCACGGACATGTGAACAGTTGACCAGGCCGAACTATACTGTGAAACGGAGCTTTCCCCAGGCCCATCGTGAGATCTCTGGCAACTCCAAGTGATGAGAAGACCTTCCTTGTCCATTGAAACAAGGGAAAATGTATTTTTGCTCTCAGAAAACATTTCGATTCCTACGATTGGTAGGATGTGAGTAGGCATCATACAGCTCGTGTTAACACTTGGTGTTCGGATTATTTGTTCTTGGTACTGGGAGTGGTAGCACATAGATTCATCAAGATTCCAAACGTTGAGCGACCCATCTCTGTTCCCTGATACAACCATCCTACCAATCATGTTAACTTTGAGGGCACTCACGTGGCCCCAAACGCGGAGAAAATGAAGGGGAATACTTGGTTCTTTCAGAGACCACACCGTGATAAGATTCTTGGAAGTGTGCTTCTTATTCCCACTAAAACAATGAGTCAGACGATTAAATTCTAATTTACGTTTCGTTTAAAGTAAGATAAAAACATACTTTGTAGTCTTATCCGGTGCAACTGGTCCACTTTGACCATTTGCGCATCCCACGAATTCGCCATCACAGGCCAACGTGTGCATGGGTAGCTTACTAAGCACCGAGAGACCCCTGTGCATTTTAATTTTTTCAAGTGCCCCTTTGCTATCCGTTTGTGCTGGCAGCTTAATTCTTTCCTCTGCTTCCAAGATGTACAGCATTTTCCTACTTGAACGGAGAATGAACTTGGAAAATTGTTCCCAATTCTTCAAGAAATCAAACTGCTTATGGATCTTTTGAGAGTCCGTACTCAGGTCTTCTGGAACCTCGTCAGTTCCCACTCCAAGCGCTTCTTGGCGAACAATTCTGATGTCACAACTAGAGCTCGTTGTGGACCATGTTGGAGGTTTTTGTGTCCATTTGGCATTCATCTCAATTGGCTCAGTTTGCGCAGATTCTTCAGCTTTATCATTTTCAGTTTGTGTGGAAGCCTGTGCCGCAAGATTCCAGTTTAAAACTTTTCAACTAACCTTGAAAGTAAAAAGAAGATACAGAAATGAAGTTTTACCTGGAGTCTTCCTGTCCCGGAAAATACGGCCATAAAGCGATCGTATTGATAAGGCGCTAGATGAAAAATTTCTACTTGAACACGGTCAAGTCGTATCATTCCCTGAATAGCCCTGCCCCGGTTGAACCTTTGTTCTTGATCCTTTTTGCTTTCACCAGAAGGTTTATGGAAAATTGCCTTCACCGAAGGTACCGAACTGCTCGTGTCCCCTCTTAACTCGGCACTTTTCCGTGCTGCTATCACACTGCTCTTCATTTCATTACTTCTCTGCTGGGAAGTGTTGATAGAAAATCCAGTAGTCAGTGGAAAAGCGTTCTGTTTTTTATCAACTTGAGGTGACGGAAAAATTTCGTCGTCATCATCTTCGTCCTCACTACTTTCTCCTTCATTTTCTGGTGGTAAAATCTTTGACACTGATTCTCTCTTTGGTAGATTTGCATCATCACTGCTGGAGATCGTCATACGGCTTTCCTCGACACGAATCTCCTCAACCAGGGGCTCCTCTGCTTCAACCATTTTCTCCAGCTTTTCGAATTCCCTGATGCTAGAGCTTTTGTCATACTCCTCTTCATCTGGAATATCTGCAGGTAAAGGTGAAGGACGATCCTGGAGTGCTTCAAGTTCGTGCTCTGAGCTTTCAGCTTCCTCAAAATCAGATTCATAGTCTTCCTGTGAAATAAGAACATTTAGAATACAACTACGGCCCATTACACTAAAACGGTCTAGAGTTCCCTGTAAAAAAGCTACCTCAAAATCCTCATCGTCATAATCTGCACCACCCGCGTCATCACTGCCAATATCTAATTCAAATAAAGAAGTAGGAGGTTTCTGAGCCGTAAGGTGGGATGTAGTAGACGATGTCGCCTTCACGGTAGTCGGCTGCTTGTAAAGAAAATTTACGTATTATTTATTCTGGGTGATGTGAGCATGATCAGTTGTAAGTTTACCTTTCGAGAAGTCTTGATACTCTCTGACTGCGCAGTCGAGACGATACTGCTATTTGATTTTCTAGTAGCAGCCCCTTTCGCAGCATTACTCCCATTTTCGGGTGTGCTCTTAACGGAGGTTCTACTTCCACTTGTGCCATACTTTTCTGCGTAGTTTGCTTTTGAAGCGGCTACAATTTTAGACATTCCCTGCCTGGTTGAAGTTTGGTTGGCAGGTAAGGATTTGCGAGAGCTGGTCAACGACTCTGGCTTGGAAGTGAGAGAACCTGTGGAATTCCTCGTAGTTTTGATGGAATGTGCAGTACTGGTTTTCTTTATAGTACTTTCACCTAGTAAAGTAGGTCCTGATTGTCCTTTCTCAGTTGACAGTTTAATTGAAGATGGCGTAGTTTTAGTCTTAATAGGAGAAATACCATACGCTTTTTGCATGTCCTTCAATTTAGCTGCCTCCGATTTTATTGGAGTGTGACGAATCTTGTCCTTGAATTTTAATACGAAAATGTTTATTATCTGTTTGGTTTCGCATATCGTATCGGATTATTGACCGCAAATTTAATCGGTAAGCTTACCTGTGTTGCGTGTTTCATTTTTTTGAAAGACTAATAGCCACTGCGTACAAAAAAGATGAGACTATAATAGAAAACCGTTTTAACTCAAAGCGATCCAATGCAATTCGACGAACAGTACAGCCCAACCGTGTGTACCGTGTGTACGTTTGAAAAACAAGTCAGTTACCGTGTACGTAGAATGGTGGGTAATTGAAATACGCTTTTTATTTTGCTTTGATAAACGATAAGTCCAAAACTTGTACATGATGCATTTTTTGGAAAATATTATTTATAAATGGTTGTAGTCTAGAACCGAGCCAAACGCAAGTGTAGGGCTGATTCGACACGAGAACACATGAAAGGTTTCCAATGCGAAATATTCACTGGCCGTGTTGTTTGTCGTTTCGTAGTGGTGACACTCCATGGCAACCTTACTCGAACAGTCAGCTTATAAGCTATGTATTGGGCGCACGCTACACCGTTCTTCCTACAGGGAGACAAAGGCAATAGGCCCACGAGTGACCAGACCATGTCTGGCTTGCATGTGCGTCTGAAAATGAATTCAGTATCACAGTAAGTCTACTGGGCGAATCCAACTGACTACAACAGCAAGCTGTGTAGCTTGTATGAAATATGATGACCAGTGTTGCTCAAAATGAAACTGTGATTTAGTAACTTGGCTGATTTCTTTATTCGTCTATGTTTTAGGCAGGGCTGAAGAATAAATAGATGTATCTCATGGACAATCTTGCCAAAGTCAAGTAATGAACTTAGAGCACAATACAGATGTTATAATTACTTCATTATAAAAAACTAAAATTTAAAGTTGGAGTGGTTTTACTCTGCAATGCAACTTTCATTTGCATGGCCTTCGGCCATATATTTATTTTACTCCACTATTCCAGTGTTAGTATTGTTGAACGCAAATTTCAACTATGTTTGGGACCGCGTAAAAAGTGCGATCAGAGAAGATGAAACTAAAACAACTTACGACTTCATCGTTGGTAAATTCTGCCTAAAAACACTCCACTGCAGATGTAGAATAAAACTGATTGTTTAACACATACCTATTCATATGCTCATGTATATTCTCATATATTATTAGTTGGGGCAGGTTCAGCAGGGGCCATAATAGCAAACAGACTGTCCAAAAATAACAGAGTCCTTCTTCTTGAAGCCGGAGGGGATCCAGTCTATCACAGCTCCATTCCAGGTCTTGCACCAAATATGGTTGGGAATCCTGCAGTTGATTGGAAATATTTCACGGTGCCCCAAAACCACTCCTCGTACGCTATGAATGGTCAAAGATCCTTCTGGCCTAGAGGGAAAGTTCTAGGAGGATCTTCTGTTCTAAACTACATGCTGTATGTTCGGGGTCATCCCCTCGATTATGAGTTGTGGGCAAATTTGACTGGCGACAAGTCTTGGGAATACAAAAACATTCTACCATATTTTAAGAAAACTATCAACTACAATGGAGACTTTGGCGAAAATAGTTAGAAAATATGCTTTAGTTTGAATTTCAGGTTTTACCTGGCATTATGTTTCATATTGTATTTACTTTTTATTCGACAGGGTTGCACTACGAGAGTGCACCGTACGGTTATCTGAACGTGGAGCAACAACATCATCGTCCTCTTCACCAGTTCTTTATGGACGCTGGACAAGAGCTTGGCTTTAAAGTAGTCGACGGAAATGGTCCTCAAACATCAGGTTTTGGTGTGCAAGAGGTTTTACAAAGGAATGGCAAGAGACATTCAGTCTATGATGCTTTCTTGAAGGATTTCGAATGGCGAGATAATCTGAGAATATCCCGATATTCTCAAGCCATAAAGATTCAGCTCGACAAAAGCAACCGTGCAACAGGCGTTTGGTATCTCAAAGACAACGTTAAAAAATTTGCAAGGGTATCAAAGGAAATTATCGTCAGTTGTGGAGCTGTGGATTCGCCAAAGTTGCTGATGCTATCAGGAATCGGTCCAACAAAGGATTTGTCTGTAATCGGAATAAAACCACGTGTAAATCTTCCGGTAGGAAAGTTTCTAAAAGATCATGTGGCCATTAATATACTTCCGTTCCTCATCAACGATACAGTCTCACTTATACCTGAACGCGACATGGGACTTAGAACTTTGTGGGACTATTTTGTACATGGTAAAGGGCCACTGACCACACCCGCAGACGCGTACTCCCAAGCATTTCTTTCAACTTCTCATGTCTTTCAAGAGGGTCACAGAGATTGGCCAAATATCCAGCTTTATTTGCTCAGTTTTGGGGCACACGCAACTGTTGCACAAGAACTTGCAGGTGCTTACAACACCAAGCCAGGCGTATATGAATCTATGTTTGATCCTATACAGGGTCGTGATATGTTTACGCTAATGGCAGCCTTAGCCAGACCAAAAAGTGTCGGAAGTCTTAAACTTGCATCGAAGAACCCAGCACATCCACCTCTGTTGAACCCTAACTATTTATCTGATAAACGAGACATCAATATATTGGTTGAAGCTATCCAGTTTGCAATAAAGTTGGGGGAAACTACGAAATCATTTCAGAAGCTGGATGCACAGTTAGCAGATGAGTATATACGTATTGGATGTGAGAAGCATCCACTCAGGACAGTTGAGTTTTGGGAGTGTTACACAAGAAACCATGCCAGAACGCTGTATCACCCCGTTGGAACATGCCGCATGGGAAAAGGTCCCCACGATCCTGTAGCCGTTGTTGACACTAAGCTTCGTGTGATTGCTGTAAAAGGTCTGCGTGTAGCAGATGCATCAGTTATGCCTGAACTAGTTAACGGAAATACGCACGCACCGACAATGATGATTGGTGAAAAGGCGGCTGATTATGTTCGGGAGTACTGGACAGAACAATTTCAAGTTTGTTTGAATGACTGGTTTAACATTATTAAATTGGGAGGACAGAATAAAAGATGTTTTTACTCTCGATTGGCATGAAATTATGTATACTGATGTATTAAAGTTTGCAGCCTTATTTTGCGAATCCGAATTACTGATGTTACTTTATGCATACAACAAGACGATTTTTTATACCAAACTGAGTGGTCACCTTTATTTTGGTGCTAATTACATCAAAGTCAAAGATTTCTGTGGGACAAAGAACTAAATGTATTGGTGGAGTCGAGAAGACATTCAGACGTTCTTCAACCTATCCGAACCGCCTGAAATATGTAATAAAATTTGGAGCCGCCTATTTGACAGATACAGAAGCGACCAAATATTATGAGCAGATAGTCCGCAGGAATAGTCATTCCGTAACTTGGAACGCTTTGAAGGATCCAATTCCGAAGCAATCATTATTATGATACTCCAGGACCAACGAAATTGCTTAGGAGGTTTTGCGATTGATCGGGGAAAGCATTACCCAAAGCCAAATAATTTTAAGTTCCACTCATACGTGGTACCTCAAAAATAGAATTTTTTGATGGTATGGTATGGGATTTCGTTTTGCGAATTGGGTTTTACAACTAATGAAAGGAGTATGGTGGCGAATGAAAGTCGTCAGTCATCAGGAGAAGAATCTTGGGGACAACCAATAATATGGGGCATTTAGAGTAACGCAAGGAATCAAGGACAAGAGTCACCTCAACCGTCTCCTCCATCTCTGTACAGGTTGTAAAAATGGGTATATGCGTAGAAACAGAGAGAGAGAAAAGCATGTCCATCCTAAATTTTTTATTTCATCTTTCATATAGTTTATCTTGGAAAAATCTAACAGAAATATTTATCTAAATGCGCGGTAATTATGCCTGATTCCATTTTTAGACATTACCACTTGCCATACATCCAGCTTTCTCACCAGAAACATTGCCCTCATGAAAGAAAGGTAAAACATCCACATCCTAAAAAATTTTTCGCCACCATACTTTGCTTCTAGTTTCGGCCATCCCTCCATAAAATTGTTTCTCCAAACACCAAACGTGATAGCAAAATCTTGTCCAATATTGTGCCAGTCTTCAATCAGTAATAAACCCCGAGTCTTATTTGCAATATCAGTGGTGTCGGCGCTCATCGAATTCGGAAACATGTATTTGTGCAAAAAGCCTTCTGTATGTTTCGGATGCTCGTAATGATTAATACCAACAGTTTGGATTAAGCATATGCCGTCATCTTTCAAACATCTTGAGATAACTGTAAAAAACTCTCGGTGATTGCTTCGTCCCATGTGCTCCAAAGCCTCAATGCTGATAATTCGGTCAAACTTTTCTCTGCAATCTCTGTAGTCCTGAACCCGGATATCAACTGGAAGACCAGCGCAAAGTCGCTGGCCATAGGCGGCTCCCTCTTTCCCAATAGTAACACCTACAATTTCCACCTTGTACGTTTCAGCAAGGTATTTACTAAGCGTGCCCCATCCGCAACCCAAGTCCAGCACTCTCATTCCAGGTTTGAGCTCCAGTTTTCTAGCAATCATGTCCATTTTGGCAATTTGGGCATCGTGAAGATTCTGAGCATCCTTCCAATATGCAGCAGAGTACTGCATGGTAGACCCCATCATTGTCTCGTGCAAGTCGTTCCCTGAAAAGAAAAAGTTTGGCCTTATTCCTCATTGTTTAAAGCAGCCTTAGAACTATACAGACCGAGAAGCATGTTTCATTCACCAGAACATGAAAGTATTCCAAGAAGTATGTTGAACATGACTCATCAAACATAAATAGCAACGAGTTAGTTTATTTTAAAAAAATCTGTAGCATACCTAAGTCATAATGGGCCTTTCCCACTTGGAAGGCACGCTCTCTTGTTTGAAGATTGAATGCTTCACGCTCCAGCCATTCGTACAGGATGTTGAGTGGGTTCCATTTGTAAAACAGAGCCATGTATTTCTTGTCGTAAAGTCTGCACAAAAGTTCAGTCAGGTCCTCCCAACGGCCGTCAAAACAGTCCCATGATTTATCCAAGAATGATTCAGCAAAGCCAAGAGACCCCAAATGCATTGTTCTTGTAATGTAACTGGTATTGTGTTCTTCCACATGTATTGGTCTAGTAAGGCTGCCCCTTCCTCCAAGCAGATAGGTAAGGTCTATCTCCTGAGTTGCAGGACTTAAGAAACTCTCTTTGTCCTCATGTGGTCTATGGACCACAACGCCCGTCTTTTCTAATTCTTCGTAAACTCTCTTTTTCAAACATGGTTGGATCAATTTTACAAGCGGTAGCTCAATCCATTTAAGAATTCGAATAATGCCGATAGTTAATATGTAAATTCCATAAATGAAACAGTTCATTTTTGAACTTGACTCGAGAGAACAAAATACTTCCTTCGACCTTCAATGATAGCCTCTTATTCACAAATAAGACGAAGCTTTACTTTTACCACGGTCCATCATGGAAACATTCATGAATGGTCCCTAGAATAGATGATCTATTCTACGGCTGTGCCACATTATGCCTCGTTGTACATGGATTAGTTTAGAGACACTGCAATCTTGTCTGAAACACATATCATTCGCAACATTGTTTCTTGCACACTGCAAGCTGAATAAAAGCTGCCGGGCTGAAGCTATAATAACGAAGCTGGAGGCAAATTAGAAAATACAATTTTAAACAACACTGGCCATGAATAGAATCAACTCGTTAATAGAACTGAAAAGCGTTAGGACGTTAGGAAAACAGTTAATTCGCAAAACCAGTGATCTTAAACCTATTTCCTACTTGAGGCAACGTATAGGAATTGTATTTCAATGAGGAAACGTAATTACTATGATTGGAACGTTCATATTAAGTGAACCTCTCTCCGAAGTTTACAATACGTTACATAATAGTTGTGTTTAAAAACAAGAAAAGCCTTTATGTAGTATTTCTTCTTGCCGTGAAATGTTTTAACAAAAAGAAAATTCTTATTTTCATTGAAAAGCGCATAATGAGAGCTTTCTAAGGGTATGTCAGTCTCCATATCCAAGCGCGAATAAAATGATCAACCTCTGAGCCTGCTGCCATAGACTTTGCCCAATCGGTTCGAAAAGCCAAGGTCATAAAGCATCGTTTTACCATATTTCGTCAAAATCTCCCTAAACAGAAATAGTTGACCCCCGACCCAGCCACTTAGTTTTCACCGAGTGGGCTTTAAATCACTACATCACATTTGGTCCACATCGGCCAAAGTACACGGCTTGTACAGCGTCCGCAGACAGACAAACTTATCGAGGGTAACACTTGCTGAACGTAGTTACGTTTGTCCGCGGTTATGTTCATAATGAAGTAGTTCTGCTTCGTAATCAAAAAAAACTTGTTTAAAGTGAGCTGCAATATATGTAGATTTGTAAAGCAGATTAGACTCATAGAACATCTAAGAACAAATTCATGATTACATAATACGGGAGGAGCTGACTTTTCTCTGCTCATGGAAAGAGATGGAAAGGAAATCCGAAGTTATAATGAGGGAACTGAAGGCAAACCAGAAAATAAAATGAAAAATATAATTAAAAAAAGGTAATAATGCAGAAAAAGTGAAGTAAAAGTGGAAAAAACATAGCAATCCCTTGGTTGAAAAACTATATTGCAAATCTTGTAAACATTTTTGCAGTTTAAAGCGATAGTTTTGTAGGAGTTACTACATCTTTCAACTTAACATGATAGTACCTGATTCCGCAATGACCATACCAATAGTCCCAGATTCATGATCACCTTCTAAACACGTTCTGTTCTAAAACAATGTGGCTAAAAAGAAGATCGCTGTACTTGAATTCCAACTATTTCCAGTCCACTGGGCTAATGATATTTTCAAAAAGCTGTTTTGCACAAACCGGTTCATAGTTCCCCATTCAAAATATATACAAAGTCAGCAAACATGATTTTATGACGCTGTTAGTCCAATCTTGCACACGCCGAGTTATTTTAAGTTGCCAACAAAGTAGATAAAAAAGAATGGTCAAAAAGGTTCATTTTAGTACGATAAGCTTGTCCCGAGGGCCATAATCAAATTGCCAGAGGATGATAATCAAGGAACTAATGAGAATATATTTTGTTGTCTTAAATCTCTCAGCGATATAAGCGCTAAAGTGTTACGCGATGCGATGTTGAAATTTTCTTGAAATGAAAGCTTAAAATGCATAATTTTCATCGTAACATCATTTTCGCGTTTCGAGTTAGGTACCAAAGTAGTTTTTTTCTAACTGATGGTAAAACGATATGACTTGATGTTATCCTGGGCACCGACTCGCACGAGCTACCAGTAGAGATGGCCTTGCAGACACCAAAATGAATGAATGAGGTACACCTGATTGAATGAGTTCGTCGCGTAAACTTCATTGGGAAGTTGCCAATATGAAATAATTACAGCTCCAAGCGTCAAAAAAGAACTTTTTCTTTATTTCGTAATTTCACCGAAAGAAAATTTAAAGCAGTTCGGCGAATACATACATTCTTTGATCTGATGTAAACTTAAAATCTACTTAATATTGTTGTCCATATTCCATAATGCTTAAACCTTTTATATTTTTGCAGGTACACTTCCTAAACAATTACATTCCATATTTTTCAAGAAGCCTTGACTCCTTTAAAAGCGTCAAGTCCTTACGGAGTACATCCATGGCAGAAGGAAATTCTTCATCATAATTGGGCACTAGACTTGACAACTTTTCGTTGACAAAGAACGTGTCCGGTGAAACGAAATAGCCTTTCACCATACCCACGGCATCAGACAGGTACATGTACGTTGATTCCTGACTTTCACTCAGTTCTTTTACGCTAGCGTCATCGGATTCAATTAGTCGATTCTTGAATTCTTGCCAGTCAACTAATTCCAGATCAACGCCAAAAACCTCCTTTGCGACTGTAACAAATTGTTGCTCCACAGGAGGCCTTGGATGACCAATGTTGTACACATCGTTCGGCGCATTATTTAGAAAAAATATACGCAAGGATAAGGAAGCACACATGTCAGCCGGCAGTATATTCGCTGGAAGTGGCAGCGTCGGCATAGCTTTCATTTTGACAAAACTTAAGTACCGATGAATGTACACATTGTTCACGGGATTAATCAGGCCGCTACGGCTTTCTCCAGCTATCCATGGGAAGCGAAATACTTTGCATGGTATTCCTTTCTCCACTGCTTGCCTCAGCAGAACTTCGCAAATCACTTTGGATGCTTGAACGGCTGGAAGTACACGTGCTGAAATCCAATCCACTGCATCATTGTTTGGCCAATTATCTGATAAACAGCTTTTCTCACTTTCTCCAAATAGTCCACAGGGAAAGTTAGAAGCAAAGTAGACATGTTTTGTTGTGGCTGAACAGGCAAATCTTAAAATGTTAAGGGTTCCAACGACGTTGATGCTTCGAGCGTTGTTCACTCTCCCTTCCGGGAATTTTCGATAATGTTCTCTGTAATTATTGCTAGCGGCACAGTGTACTACTGCGTGGACTTCTTGTGTGAGCTGTTTGTAGTTTTCTTCATCCATACCCAATTTGTTAAGTGCCAAATTTCCAGCAACGCATTCCAACTTGTCCATTCCGCTCCATAGTTTTAATGACTCCAAATTAGCTCTCACCTTTTCTAATGCTGAGCTCGAATCGCTGACGTTTCGAACAAGACAAATGATTCTTTCAATTGTAGGGTTGTTATGAATCAACTGAGAAACGATGTAGGGAGCGAGTTTGCCCGTTGCACCTGTGACAAGAATACATGTTATTTGGGACGCAATAGGGGCTGGCTGTGAGGGAATAATATCATCGGGCAGTACGGAATCTTGAGTAACAAGATCTATAAGATCTTCTATGGGTAAGGGTTCCACTGCAATACCGTCATCATCAGACGCGTTTTCGTTTAGCACCTTATCAACAATGACACCTGCCAACAACCTTACAGTGTTACAGTTTTTCAGATCAGCCGCAGTGATTAGGACCCGATTTCCAAGCAATGTTTGTATACTGTTTTTCAACTCTATAGTCATTAGGGAATCCACCCCGATATCTTGAAGATTTATGTCGTCCCCTATTTTCTCCTCGGGGTCTAATCGAAGAGCCTGACG
>VICI01002224.1:0-17578 GCA_019593645.1 Akabosia matsudoensis | reverse complement strand
AATAAATTTTGCACCAAGTCCTTCAATCATGTCAAATCACAAGGATATACTGAATAATTTTTCACTAGCGGCTCCAATATTACTGACAAAGTCTGACATCACGACTTCCATTGTCGGTAGAATACAGTATTATAACTACATAATTGCCATCTAGTTGTTTTAATTACTTTTCAAGCTTCAAATGCTTAAATAAGTGATAGATCCATCATCGGAAACTAGACACAGGAAACAGGTTTTCTATGGCATAAAACCCTCCTACTCCTATAATTTTCCTATTTCAGCTGAATTCAGACCTAACGCAACTCTTGACCAACCTGACTCAACAAAAAATTGTTGCCCCGTGTTTTAAATCAGGGTTAATGTAAGCATTATAAAATGTGGGTAACGCATTAATTGAAACTGGGTGAGAATTTTGGCGAAAAGAAATATGGCCATGGCTAACCTACTTCAACAGTTTTGTTTTGCACATGCCGATGTCGGCGATAACAATGAGCAATGCGCGTAAGATGATTTCGATATGAGTAAAAGATTATTGTACGGAAGAAATTGTACTGGCTGTTTAGAATAGAAGATTCTTGTACGGTATTTACAGTTATCGGAAAGACAACCTTCAAATGCACATTCCAATTACCAGTTGACCACAAAAGTCGGGCCTGAAAAATCCCACGGTATTATAGCATAAAATTGCTAGTTGAGTTGCGCACTACAAAGTTACTCGAAAATGTTTCAATTTCAATTACAGCCTAACACCCTCAGCACATTTGCATATTGGGTTAAAAAAACATTGCATCGATAAATTATTACAAAACTACCAAAAGCAAACTTTTCCATTATTGTAATTTTATTCACCTCTTGATTGTAATCTGGCAATTTACTCTAGTCCTAAAATGCTTAATTTTTTCAAATTAATTTTAATAAGTTTAACTTTTACTTCCATATATACATGTGACATGGCTGCGTATAGACTGCAGTTCTTCAACAAAGGCATACATTCAATATTCAATGTTGAATGTATTAGCCAGAAAATCATGTTAAAAACTAGATAAGAATATGAGTCGGATATTGATGCATTTGTCTCGTAACAAAGCTCTGGTCGACCACACAACGACGTGATAAATGCTTCTTCCACAGAAAACACAATAATTAAACCTCATTTTGTGTTTATAGCTGTGCGTGAAAGTCATTAATAGCCATACCTGCAGGAGACATAAATACACACGTATATAGCTTCGGACTATAGCTGCGTTACCAATGTTCACAGCTGAATATCACAAATTGAGCTGGTTATATATACTCTTCAGTTCCTGGTTCCTCCTTGCAAGAATTTTTTGTTCTCACCTTCATTACATTAACATACATATCATGCGATTGATGTGACATTTGCAGTAAAAGTCAGGTTCAAAAGATAAATAGTCTCTCGTAAACGCGTTTTCACAAGTTCTTAAACATCAGAACAAGAAAAATTACGCCAAAGTGTTGGACCACGTGTAGTTTTCTTAAAACCTGAATTGAGGTCCTTTTAGTTTAAGAATCAATTACACACTACTCCACTCATCTCGTAATGCATTTCCGATAAGTCGAGATAATTAAGCCGGTCAGATTATCACAAGCTCGGTCAAGCGTAAGCTTTCTAAATATAAAAGTCGTACTTTGTAAATCCATAAAAAACCTTTATTGTTCTTAATGTGCGTTTATGGTTGCACTGCACTTATAAAATCACGTAAATCAATTAATTACAATCATGCAATTGTTGTCGGACGAGTATACTACCTATAAATAGGTATGAAAAAGAAGATCAGATACAGCATAATGCAACGCATTTCATATCATTACGATGCGATGAATTTCTCCCAAGAGCTTCAGAACTTGTCTTTTTGATTGACATTATTCATGAACATGAGCTAGCTCAATTTTTTTGGTTTAAAATAAATCGAAATTGTCTCACAAATAATATTATAAACAAATTAAATATACATCTATACGTCTATACTTATGTTGTACATAATCTTATAATAAAATGTTTAAAGTGTGCAAAAGTTTCATGATCCTGCATCCTGAAAGAAAGCTTCAGTTTTTCATCAATTCGTAGGAGTCCCAGCTTTCCCATCAAAATGTCCAAAATAATTTTTCAGTGCAATTCCTGCTAACATAAACCTTTACTTGTTACTCGTTGAAATTCATCCCAGCTTGCTTTCAATAGTTAATAGCATCACACTTGTCATCTTCACCAACACTTGATACAATTACTCTATTATCTGAGTTGCCCGTTGCACATAATTTTGAGTGTGTAAAAAATTCAAAAAAATAATAATGTACCTGACCAGCTTATTATTTTACGAGTGTAGCTGTCATTTTTCAACTATATTTTTATGTCTTAATCTAGCATGTCTCGTTTGATTACCTCTACCCTTGGCTAGTTTGTAGTTTAACTCAAATTATACACTGCATCAATGTTTCTTTTTTGAAAGTAGTGCGGTACTTACTGGCTCTAGTTACTATAATTTATGAAACTTAATGCTGGTCCCATCACTCATCATTCGAGACATGATATCCATCTTCTATACACATCAATTCCAAAATGATGACCATTAATCACTATTGTTTGTGTACATTTCTAATAAAATTCAAACTTGGGCATCCTATGCTTATATATGACTGTCCCTAGAAAAAGGGTACATCTTGTGTAAAAACGAAACAAGAAAATCTACTCTAAATTAGTTTTTATCTGACAAATATGCCAAAACGCAAATGTAAAAGTAGCGAGAAACTAATAATTTGCGCTTTGGCATATTTGTCAGATAGAATGTAGCGTAGGTAAATTTTCTCGTATCTTTTTTTATATGACATGTCTCCTTTTCCTAGGGACAGTCACATATAACACGTTCGTGACTACTTTGTACTTGTTACGCATCTCAAGGAGCCGAAGAAAATCATACACAATCTGTAAAGCAACAAAATTTCTATCAATTTAGCATTTTTTGAAAAAAAAAGTAATTAGGCGAGCTGACCTTTAGCCCATAATTTCAAAACTATCAGAAAAAATGTTGTTATAACTTATTTGTTAATTGAGCAAGATTTTTCTGCAAAAAAAAGGTTAAGAGAATGAAAAAATTTTGTGAAAACATTTATTACCTACCTGAAAGTTCTACCACACATTGGTGACAAAACAATGAAACTTTCTTGACGTTAGGGGTTTCGAAGTGGAATCTCAAGACAAATTGATTAGCAGAATATTATCAAGAAACCAATCTTTATAATAATTTATCATTCATTACTACATTCTAGGTATTATTGTATCATTTTGTTTTCTATTTGAGTAATGTTGTTCTCACAGTATGAGATAATTTTGCGATAAATTAGTAGAAAATGAAAAGAACCAGAAATGCAGTAAAACAAAGAAAAAACGTTTAAGAGCAATTCTATTTTCGCTGAATTCAACAAGCCACAGATCAATTGCCTATTGTGAATTTACTCGCAGGGTACTTTATCTAAGTACCCTGCGAGCCTTTTAAATGACAACAGTATAAACCGCATGCTCTTCTGGTCAGTGTCTTTTAAAGTAAGTATGGGTACTTTTAGCAAATGATATTCCACTGGGATTCTTTCACGCACGGATTATTTTTGTGATCGAGAGACACTTTAAAAACAAATGGTTTTTAAATGATTTCAAACACACAAGGAACTGAATATTCGACTAATTAGAATGAGTTGGAATGTGCTTGTGAGGTAAGCAGAAAATATTTAGTTAATACATAAGAGGAAATGAATAGCTTTACAATGATAATTGTCTGAATTCTCTGGTGCCAATAATGAGACGCTAAACTGTTCTGTGGTAGCTCAAGTTGCGTTGTAACAATGCGTACGTAATTGCAAGAATGACGACAGGGGAATCACGGACTTTCTAAAAAAATACTTTTAAAAAACTACCTATACTATATTGACTATACATTTCATTGTTGTCGTAAAACAAGTGGTTTGCAAAGATTGGCACTTTTGTTTTCTTTCAAAAGGGCGGACGTACAAAATATTTGCCTTCCGTTTGGGCTGCAGTTTTGTATGATGTAACAGCTTTGTATAAACATGACTCATGTGAATTTGTTCAGGATGACCCCACTGCCAAAAAAACTATTGCTATTCTCACTCATTTATAAATATTCGAAATAGGTTACGGTAATTGCAGTTGGAGTTTGATGTATTCTGTATCAGTATAATAACTGGGATTTCCAATGCCATGCCAAGTTTTATTGTCATGTTAAAGGGGATAAGTCATCAAAACCTGAACGCAGTTGGTATGTTGAGTATGTCAACTGTTTATAATAGTTGGACACTTTTGTCAAACTGTAAGCTAATTCGGATACAATGAAAGGATATTCCTGAGAAGCATAAAATTGACAGTCTCGGTGGTGAAATGACAGTAAGCCACTGATTTTAAATCTATTCCTATTGCACGTCTCATATGCATAATTTTCTTACGAATGAGCCTAGGGATAAACACGAATTACGAATCTCATTAATTGCGCTTCACGTTTACGCGTTTCTAAAATTGGTTGACACTAACAAAACCGTCATCGTTTCTATTTCAGTTTGCCGTTTCGATGGGCATTCATGTGTAACATGCAAAACGACTTACTCAAAAGATTTCAATTCGGTGCATATGAGTACGCCCGAGCTGCAAAGCCAATTGTCAACTTGTACGATAATTAGGCGGTTTATGTAGGACAGATCAATGAACACCCGCGGATGAACGATTTCGAAAAAAAAAGATCCGCAGGACAAAATGGCTTTCCAATCCACAAAAACCTGGTGTATAAACCGTTAAAATAGTGAATTCATTTATTTTTCATACTTATTTTTATTCCCAAGATGATAAACATCTTACGATGAAGTTATGTGAATGTAAAATTTGAAATTCAAAAAAAAACCGTACGTTTAGCAAAAGAGCAAAACCTTTTCTGTGTGGTTGCTTTTACGGCTGGGTTTTTATGCAGTAGTTCTTTGTTGTGGGTGACCGGCAACGATGATTACTGATTGCGTTATATTATGATTCACATGCACTTCATGTTTGCATTTTAAATTGGATTCTTTGCATGTGCACTTTTCCGCAGTTAAGTATTAATAGCGTTGCGAATGCTCGATAGGCAAAGATTCTTGCACTACCAACAGCAGCCGGTAGTTTTAGCAAATTTGTACAATTGTTGCCGGTGCAAAGCGGTTTATATCTTGTTACTTGTTCATAGGAAGTAAGTATCTGTTGTGGTGTCAGTCACTAGATCAGTAGCGGAATAGCCGTGTTGAAAGGAGAAAACACAAGATTATCTCTAGCGCAAGATCTCAAAACATTCTCATTTTTTTACAATTGAAACGCTTACTCATTTTTAAAGCTCAGACAACCACGGAGATAGACACATCAACAGTTTATGTCCTGCAGATTGTCATGCCTGATTGGGTGCAAAAAGAGCTTCATGACTCAACAGTTATCGGCCTTGTCCGTGCAGTTTGGTCATGAAAAACTGAGAAAAAGAAATCAAACAGTGGTCTTTGTTCAGACTGAAAACAGGGACGACAAAAAAGGCTGTCAATATATGTCAGCCCAGAATCTTTTCCGTTTAAAAGGTGCCTTCTATACCTTCTGTTGAGGGTTTCAACCGAATTTAAAATTGCGAACCGCAAACAGAATGTGATACCACATTTTAATCCTGAACCTGTCAACAACTATCACAAAACTTATGAATTTATAACTTTTCCTATGTATGTTTGCAAGTTTTTCTATATATTTTGCATATGAAAGTGGTTTAGACGAAGAAGACAAGATATCGGGGTGCACTACATTAAGATTAAAGAAAGAAAAAACAGGAGTAGCCTTGCAGGCATCGTGAAACTCAGAAGGAGGGAATTTAACAGTGTTTTTTTCTAACCGAGTGCCTTTCCTTTCATCTTCAATTTCTTCAGTTTCCCCTCTTGCTCATGTAAAAAAACTCTTCCTTATCATCAGACGAGGAAAATAAATACCAGGAGATTTTTTTTTCTTAGTGTGATTAACAATTTTACAAGGTGCAAAAGTGTATTTTTTTTACTTCAAATGATAAGCGATAATCATACAGTTTAGTTATCAATTCGTGTATTTGAACTGCAGCAATAAAACAAAATTGCAACACAAAGCAATTGCAAAGTGAGTGCGTTCATGACTTGTTCTTAGAGTGAGAATCTTGTTGGCTACAAAAAAAAATTGTACGCAACAATAACGTTCACTCTTCTTCCGCTCGCGTTGTTGCTCGTGTTGGCGTTGCATGGACTGACGTACTGGCGAGTACCTTTGGCGTTTAGTGCTATACTTTATATTGATAAAAGGCTTTATGCGGAATATCATTTACTTGAGTCTTGAGAAGTTTGATGGTCAACTGGAGGATTAGCTTTACTTTTGTTGAGAAGGCAGTTCGGCAAGATTTTCATGTCACATGTGCAGTTTAGTTACTTACTAGTAAACTTTGTGAAATTCAATGAACTTGTCGTGAGTGAAATAAGTAAAATGTTGCATCGTGATTTCCTCTGATCTAGTCAACAAAACAAAATATCTCAGGGAAATGTTTCTGTTTCGACTATAATTTGAGCCGCAATAAAAAGTTCTAACATGATCAGTCGCAATCCTTTTATAAACTTTGAATTAGTCATTTGAATGATGACAAATTGCAGGATAATGAGTACAAACCACAAAAATTTGCCTCTTCATTAAGTTATAAACTCCATAGCTTGATTCTTAGCCCCATAAATTGTTCAGGCTTACATTTGCTACCCAGAAAAAATGACGGATGAATACAAGTGAAATCCATTTGAAATCGGCATTGCCCTAAATTACTTCATTAGTGACATAGTTCGTGGACTGATTGACGATCGTCAGTAAACTGAGCGCGTCGATTTGTGGAAACAGAACACGAGCATTGAATCAGTTTAGCAAGAAGAAACGTTTGTGCTCTTGGGGACTAGTGAAACCGCAAAGTTGACCTTGCCTTGCAATTATGCGTTGTATAACGCAAAAAGTAGCCCAGTTGCAATTATTTTAATCCTAAACTGCTATATATAGACCATATTTTTAAAATAAAATTTTGGCTGATTTGCATACTATTTGTGATATTGTACAAGAAAAAGTTGACGGATAGTGGATAGTAGAAACGTCAGTGACAGTTAAACGCTTCTTATTGCCCCAGTTTAAAATGCATTTTCTTATCCGGGGCGTAACGGTGTTTGGCATTGTGCTAGTGAGTTGCTCAGTTTATTGCAAATCCCATAAAAATAGTAAGTTGATATATTCCACTGCTGATATAATCGTTATTAGGTATTTGGTTTTTTTTGACACACTCAGGCTCATGAAACGTTTCTTGTTTAATAGTTATCCGGCAGAGACGCCAGATTCAACCGATTGAATGTCACGTCCCAGGAGTGAATGATGTGGGCACTTGCATGTTTGTCTATGATTGCAATGAGGTTAGTACTACTAATACTAATTCTCATTTCAAAAACACCTACCTCTCTGCACCTGAAACAAAAAGAGCAGATAAGCTATTCACGTTTCACGTCCACGTGTGAAGGCATCTTGAAAAGTGATCTATCACGAAGTTTGCCCTGTGGAATGTTTCATTTATCAAAAGTCACAGTTTGATTTTTGCAAATTAACTGCGATTTGTGTGAGGGCAGTTTCGCTCAGGCAGAAGCTTGTCACGACATATTTATAAGGTGTGTCTCTGCATTAGGTCGCGCTTGCAAAAAAACCTGGTGTCATGCAGTTAGCCAAGATTTTATCAACTTTTTTTATATCTTCAGATGAAATGAACTTTAGGCATGCAAAGGAACGAATCGATTGGGAGTTTGGTGTTTAAAAAATATTCCCTCGTACTTTGCAGGGATTTCAATAAATTAAAAAACCTGTTACTATAAATCGTGGGTCAATTTCATAACGCTGTTAGAACATGTCATCGAGTCTTCAATCACAAAATTCTTCATGATTTACAGGCTAATGGAACCCACCTTGGCATTTGCCGTGACAGGTTTTACATAGGAACTTGCTGCAAACTGCCAGACACGGAGGGGGAGCCGGAAACTGATGGCTCAAACCATGAAGAACATATTTCAAACGAGCTTGACGGGAGTGTCAAGCCTACCCCCTCATCATCCACGACGGTGGCAACGTCATCGTCAACAACGCCAGCTCCTGCAGTTGCATCTGACCCCTTCACAACGCAGCCTGTGTCAAGCACCACCACGAAGCCTATGGCGCTAGACAGGTCAAAGTATCCTGACTCTGCGTTCTTCACGCCAAATGGAACCCTACTTATTGGAGATCCTAAATTAAGTAAGGATTTTGTGAAAAGCTACTTTAAATTTAATTTTTTAAAAAACGTCCGTTACAAATTGGGGACTTGTTTTTGTATGATTAGTTTGTGGGAGGCGTTTCTTCCCAGCCTCGAGAATTGTAGGCGGCGAAGATGCCACATACGGTAAATGGCCGTGGCAGGTATAACAATCAATAATTTCTTCACTAAGTTTCCTCCAAAAGGCTCACAACAAGAATTTTTGGGTAAAATTTAATTTTTTAAACTTTCAAGATTTCAATAAGAACCTGGCAAAATCAAGCCAGGACTTATGTACACTCCTGCGGGGCAGCTCTCCTTAATGAAAATTGGGCTGTTACCGCTGCTCACTGCGTGGAAAAGTAAAACATTAGCTAATTATCACATCATAAATGTATTTGTTAATAAACCTGTTAAAATCTCAACAATATTTTTAATATTCTGCAGAGTGCTCTCTAGCGAGATCATTTTACGGCTGGGTGAATTTGATCTGTCGGACGATTCCTTTCCTTTCAATTTTACTGAGCGCCGAGTTCAGCTTATCATCACTCATCCCAACTTTTCAGGAGCTAAAAGGAGCTTTGAACATGATCTTGCTGTAAGTTTTTCATAAATAAAATAATTTATTTATCTATACTTGACTAGAATATGATATAATATTTGAGATGAGATGATAATGCGTAGTATGTTTTCTTTAAAAAATGTTATTACGCAAGTATAATTTCTGGGAATTCATATTTCTTCAGCTCAAAACTTGCTAAACTGTTATAAATCATGATTAATCATTTTCATCACGTTGTTCACGATATCTCATGGTGAAAACTAGCGTTATCATACTTTTGTATTTAGCACTGTCATGTGCATCTTGATATGGATTAGATTTGATAAGTTTTTCAGTTTTTTTTTCAATTTCAATCAACTTGTGGGTGGGTTGACAGTTGACGGTAACGAGCATGAAATGAAGAAAAAGGATGGCTATCATGAGTCTCAAATCAAGTTCTTTTTAAACAAAATTGACTGCTTTTTCTTAAACCATAGCTATTGCGTTTTTACGAGCCGGTCACGTTTCAGCCCAACATTGTGCCCATCTGTATTCCGGAAGGAGATGAAGACTTTGTCGGCAAAACTGGTTGGGTGACGGGGTGGGGGCGAACCTATGAAAGTAAGAATTGACGTCTAAAATGAAGTGATTTTAAAGGCGTAACGAGTTGAAAGTTTGAACTTGTTACACTGACTTATTGACCTCGCTACAAATCGTTTCTCATGATATGATGAATGACATGTTTTGTTTTGTGACGTAGGTGGTCCAATCCCAACGAGACTTAATGAAGTTCAAGTGCCCATTATGAACAATCAAGAGTGTGAGAGGATGTTCTTAGAGGCAGGCTATCATGAAGCCATTCCAGGTATCTTCCTTTGTGCGGGGTGGGCGCAGGGCGGAAAAGACTCATGCGAGGTAGCACCATACAAGAAAACTTATTGTAGCAAAGTACTGATTTGCAAGAGACTAAAATGTTGTATTGTATTGTATAGGGTGATAGCGGTGGTCCTTTAGTCGTTCCACAAGGAACTGACAACCATTTCGTTCTTGCGGGAATCATTTCTTGGGGCATCGGATGCGGGAGAATAGGGTAAGTTTTTTAAAAATTTGCCGTTCATTATAAATGTATTGAAATTGTGCGTAATAAATGAAATTCTGCTTGTATTGCAGACACCCTGGCGTATACACCCGAATCACCGAGTTCCGAAATTGGATCAATGTAGTATCCGAATTCAGATAACATAGTCAAATCGTGAATAGGAGTTGTGTTTGTCAGTCTGTCCTTCTGCTGAAACCTTTAAATTATTTTTTGTTGTTGTATGAACTATGAACCTTATTGGTTTATCTTTTAAAGCTACAGATAGACAGCGGTTCTATTTTTATACTTTGAGACTAACAATCTTTTACAGGAAATCGTCGTTGAATGATGAGCTAGAAAAAAGTATACTCATTTCTTCTAGAAGAAAATATTAGGCTAGAAAAAGAGCGTAAAATGAAATAGCGTATGCGTTTATTCTTCGGTGTCTATTTAAATACTATCCTAGTAAACATATAGATAAGATGCGAATAAAAAAATGCTTTGGATTAAAATAACGCTTTAAAAAATTACAACTTTCATCATGATTCAAACAAGTATCTTCCAGTGAAAAGAAACCCATTCAAATGTTTCAAGAAAATGTCTAGTCGGTCCAATCCATTGGCTGGGTTTTCAGTGAACTCCACAGCAAAATCAATAATTTCCTCCAGCGAAGTGTATTGCCGGTTGAGTTTTAGTGCAGTTAGCTTTTCTAGTGAGGGTGGATATTCGGGATGAGGTTTTGCACTGCAATAATAAAGTTTATATGCACAATTCTGTGGAGCGGATAAGATATCAACTTAAGATGCCAGAGGGTCTCAGCGTTTCTACTTACTTGGTGGAGGCATCAGTTGAGCTCTCAGTCGAATCCTGCGAGCTTGAGGAACCTTTGATACGTATTTCAGAATTGGTTGGTATTTGAGCCAGGAGAAAGACACTCAAGCACCTGGCAAACAAGCGTCCCCTACAAAATATGAATAAAACAAATGAACACAGGAATTTTGATGAGATGTCCCGATTTTGTATGCTTTTCACATTCTGAAACTTACTTGACAGTTAACTGCGAAGCCTTTCCAAGCCCCAAAGCACCCAAAATTCCCCAACTCTGCTTATCGTCAGCATACAATGAGAGATGCTGGGATAAGGCTACTAAAAACTTTTTCACACATTTTGATAACGTGTCCTGGTTTTGTGTATTGGAACAGTCTGGTTGTAAAATCTTTAGAATGCATCGGATCATGCTACCATATATCAGTGGCATAGCTTCCTCATTGGATTCCCTGTATTAGTGACAAAATTATGCTTTCCTTAATCGTTTTCAAATTATGTTTCGTTGTTTATGCAACTTTTGTTTTACCGTGGCTTAAGATTTTTCAAGACATCCGATAAAAAGTTAACAGAGTTCACGCCTCCGTTGCAGATCATTCTTTGACGTTTCATCAGAAGGACGTACAAAACCAGGAAATGGCCATCCTTTGATGAAACCTCGAAATAGTTGGCAACCTCCCTTTCATCTGGAGTAAGTGTGGCTTTTTCACATACATCAAACCAAGTGGCACCTAAAGATTTGCGAAATATTAGTTAAGTTAAACATAAATATTTTAACACAAACTTGCAGCTTCTAGAAGTTCTACCTGGATGGGCGAAGCAAAGATTCATCACGGTTTCCACCAGTGGAACTATGACATACGCCGGAACCTTCGCGGAAAAGCTTAACTGAATAAGAGTGTAGAGAACTGGGAGGGGCGCATCTCGTCTTGTATTACACCATTCGATCAAAGCGTTTCTTGCAACAGTTCCTAGATAGTGATTGCTCATCAATCCCACCAACTCTTGTAGCTGAGGAAGAAACTCTTCCGTTTGCGTATCTATTGTGAATTTAGAAATATTATAGGCGGAATACTTAAAAACTGTTAGAATGTTCAGAAATAACTTACTTTCAGCCTTGATCACGTTCACAATGTCGTCAGTCAGAAGTATCACCGATTCCTCAAAGTTTTTCGGATGCGTTCCAAGCATTTGTTTATACTTTGATGATGCTGTGACCAACAGTCTAATATAGGAACGGACGTACAGATAACGTTTGTGAGGAACATCTATCCGACCATTTCGACCCGCACCGGTTGGAACCGCTGGGGAAGGAATTCCCGGCAACATAAATCCAGACGACAATTTGAGCAAGCTGTCAATTAGTAAACAGGTTGGTCATATGAACCTTTGTTTGATGCTTGTATAGCGGACTATATAATAACTACGGATATGACTAGGTATTTATCTTATCCTTACTTTAATACGGCCTTATCCATGTGGTGTCCAGTCTCCAAACAGAGTACCACTCGAGGATCAATACTCATTACAAACCAATTTAGTATGGGCTCCAAATTAGACGGACTGACGTTTTCCCATGTGATTTGATAAAGTGCACGTTCCATGACACATACCCAACTTGGACTCTGAAAGGCAGATAACACAGTAATTTCTCATATCTAATTCATTTGACATATTTATGTACTCAGGATCACCCACCTCTCTTGCGATGCTGTCGTTGGCAAGTCTCACAGTTAGATTCAGTAGAATGCCCAAGCCCCTGGACAACATAGATGGACTCAGATGCTTGATCCATTCCAGCCAGTTGACCTGTGCAAAAATGACTGCCAAAAAGCTGTGACATGAAGGTAGATACTTTTCCACAACCCTGTTCATCGTCTCTACATCATTAATATTTGGCCAGAATATGGTCCAAGGAACGCTGACTAAACAATTGTGTACAACTCCAAGTACATGCGGTTTCACTCCTGTATTCGCGTAATTTTCCACATAAAATCCCCATAGGCATGAGAATAGTGACCCTGTCCCTGTAATTGGCAAAATAAAGGTCTTGCAGTTAACAAGAGTAAAACCCCCAGACATATTATAAATGTAAAAGAACCTACCAGGAAGTGTCTCCACCAGAAACATGAGACAATCAGTAAAATCGTTCATGAAGACTATTGCAAAAGAAGAATCATTAGCTACCCATGGATGTAACACACTTCCGCTGTCAAAATTCATTTGCTGAATCCATTGTGCGCATTGCTGCTGAATGGTCTTTTGGTTGTATGGCAGGATCCAAGGTGCGTATAAATCATGAAGGAGTGGCCAAATGCTCTCGACGACTAGCAGAAAAAGGCAAAATCAGATTACAGGTCAGTGTGATGATAAGGAAATACATTTTGAAGTTTTAACTTACTTTTCTGGGACAGGGAACCTTTGGAATTTCGCAAAGTAGACGCTACGATACTGACTGATATCAATTGCATAAAGCAGGAGAGAGCTTCAATGTAATTCCTATATTTAGGGTACAGTCCGTAAATTCCGTAGGAAAGTCGTTCTTTGGTAAAATGTTTGGCAAGTAATCGTGCAGTTTCAATCAGCTCTTGATGATGTACGATGTTCGCCTCTGTCGCAAATCTCTTTATTTCTCTACGTTTAACTGCAGAATCCATTCCAGTCTTGAATTTTATATTATTACGGCTCAGGCAATTGAAAAAATCAAACCAAATGATCAAAGGTACTGTCTGCGTTTCACTTCCTTCCAACAAGTAATTCAAAATTTCTCCGTAGTGCTGTGGGAAGTCGAAGAGAAGCATAGCTTTAAAATGGTTTCTAAACACGTCATACACCACTGGACACTGCTCTGGGTCGAATCCCTCGCTTGTAACGGCTTTCCATATATGGGAAATGAGTTGCGATCGTTCAAAGAGTTTGGGTTTCGTCTTGATAAGCCAGGAAGTTATATCGAACTAGAAAAATCAGCACAAAATTATTACGTATTTAGTGGTTTCAGATCCAGTTATTCTGGCAAATCAACAACTAACCTTTGTTAGTATCACAAATGCGAGATCAGCATCCTTCTTTGGAATGTTTGTAACATCTTTATATATTTCAATCAAACTGGACGTTGAACACATAGCTAAGTTAATGTTAGGTGCTAGAATGCCGACTAGATGTGGCTTAAGAATACACGTATTCACAAGACGCTTGTATTGACTAGAATCTGGCCCAATGAACTCGCTCCCGAGAACTTCCGCAGACGATGTCAATAGTTGACGGGTCGGGGGATAGAAACTTGTCTCGTCATTTACAAGTTCAACTAAATGATAAAACAGTTCTGCTCCAACTGTGCATGTTTTCGTTGCATCGGGGTGATTCTCAGGAAGACTCCGGAAGTTTACTATTAGCGACCTGCATTGCAAGTTCACACATTGAAATTGATTTATGCGGAAGAGTTCATAAGATAGAGGAGAAATGTATCATCATATAACTTTACGTAATAAAATCCTCTAAAAGCACAGCTGCCACACAAACTGACATCGGAGGTGGTTTCAGCAACTTTTCATTCATAAGGGCTTCGTAATCAGTTCTATTCTGATGTATCCGCCTTCCGACAGATTCATTCAGTCTGGCTTCCGTGAACTATCGATAAAAAATATGCTTTCAAGAGCAATCTTTATCTCTTCTACTGTACGTATCTTTTTTTTGACGGTTTACCTTGAACAGAACGTGCGCTGGACCACTGCAACTGCCCCACTTTTTCGTTCCGCTACACCGAACATTGACCAGTGCCTCCGCAGGAAAGTTGTTGTAAAGTTCAGGTAAATTCTCACAATAACAGCAGTCCAACGCAGTTTGCTGAGATATTTGCATTGAGAAGCATCTAGAATGGCAGCATAATTTTCAGTGCAACTTGAGATGTATGTTATGATGACTATTTTACAACGAATCATGACATACTGTGAGTAGTCCAAGAGATTTTTCAAATACTTCGACACTCCATTCATCATTGCCTTCGGTTCTATGAGCATAATAGCAGGAAATACTGGTAGAATTCGGTCAAATGTTGGCGCAGTAGGAGGTTCCAGCGGTTGGTCATATGTAGCGAGTCTTCTGAGAATTTCATCTTGGCGATCATCACTAGTTGCATTGTAAGTTTGAGTTCTACGTCTTCTAATGGCATCGTACCAACTCGAACGACTGATGAGGGAGGCAAAGTTAATGGCTACATTTCTAACACTCGATTCTACTTCGTCGTAGTTAACGAATTCTTTCCATTCAATTTGACAGCCCTCCATCACAGATAATAACCGCAATGGTAAAAATTGTGGCGGTAAGGCTGGAAGGTAGAGTGAGGCACTGTGCATTTTAGGGTCATCAATCCACAATGTAAATGCAGTAGCAACACTGGGGATAAATTAGGATGTAGGTATATTACTTAAGTATGACCAAAATCGTAAAATATAGTTGAACTTATCTAAATGCTACCTAACGCATTCTTTGTAGTAGTCAATTATTATTGCCGGATTTTCTGCTGCGTTCTCCTCCATTGTCGCCATTTCCATTGACCCCAAAGCATTTCTATAATGGTCCAGAGTTTCTAACAGACGTGCCTTTAATCTCTTTGCAAAGGCTGCATTGACCATTCCTTCAAAGAACCTTTCACCAACACCAACCCCCTGATTGGAATCCCTTAAATACCAATAGTTCATGATTTAAATTCAAGCACAAATCAGATCAAGATAACGTCAGTGTTATTATGAAATATTACCCAGTGATTGGACGGAAGAGGTATCTGCTAAAAAATTTCTGCCATATCAAAAATGTTAGCTCGTGGTCAACCTGGTAGTTCTAATGCAAACTGGGCCCAGCGATAGATAGTGAGAAAGTTTGGGGATGTTGTCAATTTGGATGTGTTGCAAGCTTTCTACAGGTAAAAGATTTTCAATAATGTAATAATAATTTTTATTGTTTTAGATTCAGTTTAAGCAAAACGGCATGGCACTTACTTTGACTGCGGCATCAAGCGTCGTTTTCGGATTTGATAAGGAGGTCATTACAGAGTTCCAGAATCCAGTTTCGTTCTCGAGGTTTGTCTCGATTGACAAAATCCCGTACGTGAAATACGGCGATGACGGGTAAAACGGCGTCGGTAGCAAAGTCTTCGCTTGACTTGACCATGAAAATAAAAAGGATGCTATTCCAGACTGTGTTGTAGCTGACAACTCCTAAATAAACAGACACAAAGTTCTCCATTAGTACAATAGATTAATCGCCGATTTAAACCATTTGAATATGTTTCTTGAATCTAAAACCTTATATACTGCCGAATAGTGTTCCATAAAACAATTATGCCATTCCTCCCGCGTAAAGCAGTACTTTGCAATGACGTCAAGAACGTGAAGAGCATTCCTGTCCTTACTCCAACTATCCAACTTTGATATACAATCGATCCACAGTTTGATTAAAGCTGATGTAGTAACATTAAATCTGAATGCCTGTTGAATTTGCGTTGAAACCATATCGCCAAACATTTTGGTATAGTATCCAGGAAAATCATACTTGATCAGGTTTTTAGCCATCCTCATATAGGTCATATCGGCACCAAGTAATGCCGTTAACACACCTCGAAACCTGTGAAGCAGAGACCACGTAGTTCAAATAGTGAATCGCAATAAGCTGAAGTAAGTGGTAAGCGTAGTTTACTTTTCATTCCGATAAAGAGCTTCACGGCAACTTGCAAATAAAGGCGTAATGAAGAACAAAGCTTGCAGCACACTTTCGTATTTGGAGTTAAAGATGAGCACTTCTAATTGCTCTATACCATGAGGACAAGCTACAGGTATTGAATGGCCCATCGGAGTGATCATCAATGCTAAAAAGCTTGCTAATGGATTTTTCTCAGCAACACAAGTCCGCAGGTTTTCCAATTCTGGATTGCTCTCAAACGTGGGAAGAGTCTATAAGCCCCAAAAACGTACCGGAAAGATACATTTAAACATTTTTGAAAACAATTAAAATCAAATGTTAAAATTATTATGGAAAACGTACACGTAACATTGTGGCAAGGCGTATTCCATTGTTGCTCCTGTCATAAATATGGAGATGAAGTTTCATCACCAAGTCCCACGTCCAACTCACGTAATTATCTTTGACTCTTCCCCGCCAAAGAAGTAACTTGCTTGACACTCTCTGAAAGAAGTGAATGGTTCTTGATCCACTTTGAGTACGCTTCTAGCACCAATAATGATATCTGGAACAAGGTAAAGATCAATATGACAGTAACTTGTGCTATGTTTACGTAAGTACCCGTAAATAAAAATGTACCTTCAGGTGGATCTCGTACGGCAAGAACAATTCGCCTTTCTCACTGAATCCCCAGTTCATAGACTGTATCACAAACCGACTAGTTTGACTCTCAATAGCTGTCACCGAATAGTTGACCAACCAGTGGTTGAGCAGCTTCAAGTCTAGCATGGTTGGTTTCCAAACGTCAAATGCCAACTCCTTCATCAGATACAGCGAAAGCTAAAATTCAACCAAAAACTCAAGTTTACAAGAGAAAGATTTTGTCATTTTTGTACAGATTCTAGATAAATTATCAATTGCCTTACAGCATCCAAAACGTCCATTTTAATCTTGACAACATCTAGCAAAACTGAAATTAGGTAGGGGTATTTTTTCGTTAAAGCTCCCAGCAAGTCTCGAGCGTGTTTTGAACAACTATCACGTGTGATAGGGCTAAGGAATCCAATCTGAAAACGTAACAGAATCATTTATGATTATGCTTAATTCCATTCACGCTTA
>VICI01002223.1:0-17581 GCA_019593645.1 Akabosia matsudoensis | reverse complement strand
TGTTCATGGTTCTCGGGGTATGGGTATTTGTGTTCATGGTTCTCAGGGTAAGGGTATTTTCGTACATGGTACGAGGTGCATGGCGCTTCCGCTACTTCAAGGGTTCGGTGTGTAACGGGCTGGTTTATTTTTACCAGCTTACAAGGTAAGACTTCATGAGGGAAACAATCCTACTAAAAAATATATGCCATTTCAATGGAAAAGATTTCGTACCTGCCTATTTTTGCGTACCTGTCATCTTATTCATTTCTACGTGCAACATGACACTTTTTTTGCGAGTAAATTTTCTTGAAAGATCGTTACAAATCATTAAGCTTTTGTACAGCTCATTTTTTAAAAGATGTTTTTATCCGCTTGAATTACTCCTTTTGAAGTTGACGAAACGCAAAACATGCGTGAAGCAAAAAAATCCTTTGCGTAGGTGAATTGTATTCTTTATTTAAATAAAAACTGCCATGTGGGAGTACATACAACATACAAAAAACGTTTTATATGCATTGTTATTACTAGAGTGAAGTGGTGTGGCTTTTGGTAAAAGTTTAAAATAAATGGCATTGTTACCTGCGCTTTATTGTTCGCGCAAAAGATAAGGGACTCCCTTTGATTATCTGTCGCTTTACTGACGCTGTCATGACTGAGAGCAGATTCACTTTGTCATTTCCTTTGTGTCTCCGAAAGAAAGCATACCAGTTTTGCATTGTAATGGGGGGGGGGGGGAGAAGACGTAGCAGTGGGCTATATTTAACCTGTATTCATTTCAGTTTTTCATTTTAGCACATGATAATCATCACAGAGTTGAGAGAAGACGTGCAATTTTAGATTCAGAAAACCCGGATTTTTACAAAGGTACATTATTAAAAATGAACGACTAATTGGGCTACTTTTCTGGCTAATCATTATTGTCGGTTTGAGCATGCTTCGGGTTTTAGCAGCAAAGCAAAGTCATAGTATGTATTGTTGTGTGTATCGTTAAAATGCTCCGTAGTTCCGTACTAGCATTTATGCACCACACTGGAAACTTGCATTTTTAAATTGAAGGACTATCCCCCTCTGACATCTGTGTATGAAAAGCAGACCGAAATAATCAAAAAACAAAATTTATGCAAATCTAATGCTTGTCTAAAAGAGACACAAACGTTGGTCCAGTCGACATAGAAAATGGATAGGTAATATGCACGCGCAATGTCAAATGTCGTCGACGTCGTTTCATGAAGCAACATGTTCCATAAGTTGTAAGTTTGAGTTCATCGCATCGCATCGGTTGTCTTGTCGGTAGCATATTGCTTGGTACGTAATTGCAGATATTCTTGGCATGCGCGTGCGTTAACCGGGTTAACCCGGAAACTTACTTCACTGGTATTTTCAATCGAAACAAAGAAAAATGTCATCAATTTGAAGGATTTTGGTTGGTGACGGTGACGCCGGCCTTCCCTACTTTTGATTAGCTGAAAGTTTCTTTTTTTCCAGGAAGAATCGACCAGTTAAAAAGTTAGAATAACCTTAGAATTTAGTTGAGCAACCAGTTAATAAAAAACCAACAAAAAATTTAAAAATGGTTAAAGATCGAAAAAAAGGAAGTTTGTAGTGGACTCGTTCGATTTTGCGGTCAAAACGGCAGAGGAAATCATCGATAGGTTAGGACAGCATATTTTACTGCGTTCCACGCTTACTAATGCAACAACGGTAAGCTAAAATAACCTGCAAATAAAATTTAATTATAAATTTCAGGTTTACTTCAAATTTCGGCAATGCCCATTTAATTTGATAGGTATCTGGTATTAATCGTGTGTGATTGGGATTGGAAGCCGATCATGGTGCGAAGACACTCAAGGGATGCTGGAAACGGAAGTAATCTGAATGGTAGGGGATTTCCAGCTCAAGGTCAGCTCCCGCCATATCAGTTTCCTGCTCATTCTCATCACAGAAATGGGCAGAGATCATTATCTTATCATCATCCTCAGCAACCCCCAGCGCATGACCTGTACCCAAATTTCTACGTTCCGATGGCTGTTCAGTTTCCACCGCTGTACGCGTATCATCCTCCCGGAACACCTCAGCAGTCTGAGCAGTTTCAACTCATGTACGGGAGCAATGAGAATGAATACCGTGGACAGTGCCTGGAGGTGAAATATCCGTATCAAGATCATAGTTGTGAGCAACTGGAACCTCCTCGGAGGGCTTGGATTACTGTTGGCAACCCGAGAAACAAACGGATTTCATTTAGCATCATGAGCTATAACATTCTCAGCGCTCAGTATGCGACCGAGGCCATGTACAGCTATTGTCCAAGCTGGGCCCTGGACTGGAAGCATCGCCGCAGGACGATTATGGTTGAGCTTGAGCACTTCAACCCGGATATCATTAACCTCCAGGAAATCGAGACGGACAAGTTTTACAACTTTTTTCTTCCGAAACTTCAGACGCATGGCTATTCTGGAGTTTATGCGGCCAAATCCAGAGCGAGGACGATGACCGAGGAGAAGCGCAAGTCGGTCGACGGATGCGCCATTATCTACAAAACAAGCAAGTTTCGTTTGATCAGCGAGCACTTGATTGAGTTCAACCAAGTGGCTATCTCTAATGCATCCCGGTTTGTGCAGTGCTCGCAGGAAATGCTGAATCGTGTTCAGACTAAAGGTAATTGAGTTAGCTAGATTTGCTCTCTTGGTTAAATCATTAATTTGCGTGTAGAGACAAATTTTAGAATTTTCTTCGCCGTGTCTTCTTGCAGATAACATAGCCCTTGTTGCTGTGTTTGAAACGAAGACGGATGTGAGTCAACTCAGCCTGCAGAGTCTGGTTACTCCACGACCCAAGCCGCTGGTTGTGTGTAACCCTCACATTCACTGGGATCCGGACAACAGTGATGTCAAATTAGTTCAGTCCATGCTCCTGATGCAAGAGCTGAAAAAGATCACGGAGAGTATTGACGTGCCAGAGCCACTAGTCAAACAGGGCCGAGTTCAAGGAGAAAACGCACGGTCCAACTCATCCCTATCCCCGCAAGGGTCATCCTCAACCTGTGGAAATTCTAAAGACTTTCCTGAAGCTATTCCTTTACTTGAAGATAAAGTCAATCTTGTTATTTGCGGAGATTTCAACAGTTTGCCTGAAAGTGGAGTTTTTGAATATATCCAGGGAGGATCGATTAGTTGCTCACATCCAGACTTCAAAGGACTTCACTATGAAGGCTACATTGAAACCACCCGGGCTAAAGACCCCAGTGACTTCGGCAAACTAAAGAAACCTGGAAGTAGCAACTCTTCGGACGAGTTCAGACATTGCTTCAATCTCGTTTCTGCTTACAATCCGTCAAAAATGCGGTATACAAATTTCACTATGGATTTTCAAGGGATGATTGATTACGTGTTTCATTCAGCCAAAGGCCTACGTGTTCTCGGGTTTTTGGGGGAGCTCGACCAATCCTGGGTTGTCCGGCACAATGTCGTTGGTGCTCCCCATCCATACATTCCATCGGATCATTTGCCCCTCTTGGTTGAGTTTGAAATGATACCATGCATTTGAAAGAGAAAAAAGCCAATAATAATTCTCTATTCATGAATTTAATTATTTAAACAAAACCGACTGTAATTTTTTTTCTTTCAAAAAATGCATTGTCTAAAAAACATCCTCAAAATCACGTGAGAAATAAAAAAACTACACCGGTTGAGTAGTTTTTTACTTTATCAACTTTTTTGTTATCGATAAATTATTACAACTAAGTTTTTACAGAGCAAATTTACAGATAAATGAATAACAATATAATATGTAGTTTAGAGTTTAATTTAATTTCTGTTGTATATATAACTTTTCTGAGGTTTAAAACGCGAGCCCTTGATCGGCATAAGTTTTGAAAATTTTCTCAATTGAGTGAACGTAGGCGGCAGAGCGAAGGTCCAAACCGAGATTGTATTCTGTTGCCACTTGAATTATGTTCTGTAATTAATAAAGTAAAAATAAAGATTTGTAGTGAATTTTTGTTATGATTTTCGTACGATTTTTAGTAAAGTTGTAAAGTCACCTTTGCGCTTCTTTCCATAGTGTACGCGAGTCCGGAATGGACAATGTCTTTTTCACTTGCACCACCCATTCGTTTGGTGAATGCGGTGCTGGGAGTTACTGGAATCGGACCTTCCTTCGTGCCAAATTTCCTCTCGAGGGATTCCTGAACACTTTGAAGTAAGTGATAGTTGGAATCTTTGTCGTACTTGAAAGTAAGTCGGCCGTACGAGACGTGGTTGAGATTCTTGAGCCATTCAAAGTAACTGACAGTCACACCACCGGCATTGACGTAGAGGTCGGGGATAACAAGAATGTTGTTTTCTTGAAGGATTTTATCAGCGGCTGGAGTTGTTGGTCCATTGGCAGCTTCAGCAATGATTTTTGCTCGTACCTTCGACGCATTGGCTTTCGTGATGACTTTCTCTGTGGCGGCGGGGACGAAGATGTCGCACTCCTCGTAGATGAGACCATCGCCACTGTAAGCCTCAGCACCAGGGAAGCCAACGACGCTCCCATTATTGCGGATTCTGTAGTCTTCCAAAGCTAATGGGTCAATTCCATTGCGATTAATAAGGGCACCGTCACGTTCTTGCACACCTATGCATTTAGCTCCAACACGAACAAGATATCGACAAGTGTGAAAACCGACGTTTCCAAATCCTTGGACAATAAATGTCTTTCCAGCCCAGCCAGGGGTTAGGCCGATAAGTGACATGTAGCTGGGTTCATTGATGAAAATGTCGAGGCCGTGGAAGACACCGCGCCCAGTGGCACTCGTACGGCCGTGAATGCCACCTTGATTGATAGGTTTTCCAGTGACACAACCATGACCATTGATATCTCTGAATCCAATGGTTTTAGAGTAGGTGTCTGCAATCCAGCTCATTTCCCGTTCTCCAGTGCCCATGTCTGGAGCTGGGACGTCAATGCCAGGTCCAATGAATCCTTTTTTGCCAAGCTCAAGGGTGAACCGTCTTGTAATCTTTTCAAGTTCGTTAACTGTGTACTTCCTAGGATCGATTTTCACACCGGCCTTAGCTCCTCCAAAGGGCACGTCCACACAAGCGCATTTGAAGGTCATCAGAGCTGAGAGTGCTTTCACCTCGTCCGCACATACGTCCATGCTGTATCGGATTCCACCCTTAGTTGGCGTCCGATGGTGAGAATGCTGGGCTCGGTAAGCAGTTATCATTTCGTAGCTTCCATCGTCTCTTCTTAATGGGAAAGAGATTTCCAGAATGTGGCTGCAGGGCTCCAGCATGCCCATTATTCCCTGAGCTTTTTCCCGCTTCTGAGCAGTTGTGGCAAGTGGGCCCATGTTTAAATCATCGATCAGTTTTGCCTCGGCGAGATGACAAGCCCTATGGTAAAAGTACTCGACCATTTCGAAAAATTTTGGGTCGTCAGCGTCTGGGATTCCTTTGAGACGGTCTGGAATTTGATACGCACTCCCACCGGGGCCAGATGACATATGCCTCGAAAGGGGCGTGCATTGAAGCAGTCGAGATAAGGCAGCGGCAGGGAGACCATTGCTTATGCTCGGCGAAATCTTTGTCAATAACGAATACATTATTGGTGATTGTCTTTGCAACGTTTATTGCTTGCGAAGGAGATCTAATTAGGTCGCGATTGAGTAAAGATTTACTGTAGAACGCGAACTTTACACACATAGGTTACCGAAAACGTGAGACCATGATCTTTTCTAAAAAGTATTTTGGAATGATATAACGAATAAATTTTCAGGTGAGTTTTTTATAGTGAAAGTTTTGTTATCATGCTAAGGTATGTCACTAGTGGCAATAGCAATGTATGAGAGGCTCGTGTTCGTAATTGTTCGTATACATGCGTCAACTTTCGTCTATGGAACTGGGAACAAGACAGAGGGAAGGATACGCTTGTATGTAGTAGTCCGATAGTGTTTTGAAACCGCAGTTTCCGGCCAACTTTTCATAGCATGTTGCAAGTTTAAGGGTAAAGTTTTTTTCTCGCCAACTTTGAGGAAATGTGCTTTTTAAAAATTGAAAAAACTTTCATTTTCTCTCTACAGTCGTTCATCCATGTTTTTATTTTATTTTTTTACTACTTCGACCTCCATATGTATCTTGGAAAACCACATTTGAAGTTGAACAATCACAACTGGTATATTTAGTAAAATTTGTATTGCGTATTTATTGTAAAATATCAATAATTTAAGTAGTGTGTTTGCGAATTTGTATGAATAATATCGATTCAAATAATTTTCACATAAAAATCAACAAGTCGGAGAGGTTTTTTTTTGTATTGGTTGTCTTAAATGCAACAACGTGGACACAAAAAAAAAACATGCCTAGGTATTTGTAATTGATGTTTAAATTTCACTTTTATACTTTATACATTCCAACACAAACAAAGTAACCGGGGAAAGTAATACATGTAGGTTTGAAAATCAAGCAAAAAATGGCACACAAGTGTACAACAAAGACTTCTGGATGCACGAAAGACAGGGACATTTATTATGTGCATTTACAACAGCTTCTTTTTTACTATCTTTCAGGAATAACAAGATTTATAATTACTTAAACGGAATCTGACGAAGAACAAGTTTAGACACTTTTTAGAACGCCAGACCTTGGTCAGCATAAGTTTTGAAAATCTTCTCGATGGAGTGGACGTATGCGGCAGATCGAAGGTCCAAGCCTAAGTTGTATTGCATAGCTACCTTCATAATATTCTGAAAAAAAGTTAAAACATTTTAAATGGTTTCGAATGAAAGATTTTTTAAAGCATAATGGAACACTGTTTAAATATTGTATCTCACCCTTGCACTCCTTTCCATAGTGTAGTCCAGGCCTGAGTGGACAATGTCCTTTTCACTAGCACCTCCCATACGTTTGTTAAATGCTTCGCTGGGGGTTATAGGGATTCGGCCGCCCACTCGACCAAATCTCCTTTCCAGGGATTCCTGGACACTCTCGAGTAAATGATAGTTGGATTCCCTGTCGTACTTGAATGTAAGTCTGCCATAGGAGACGTGGTTGAGGTTTTTGAGCCATTCAAAGTAACTAACTGTCACACCACCAGCGTTAATATACAGATCTGGGATGACGAGAACATTCTTTTCTTGAAGGATTTTGTCTGCGGCGGGGGTGGTGGGTCCGTTAGCAGCTTCAGCAACGATTTTTGCCTTTATTCTAGCGGCATTGGCTTTCGTGATGACTTTCTCTGTCGCGGCAGGGACGAGGATGTCGCATTCTTCGTAGATGAGACCGTCACCGTTGTATGGCTCTGCACCAGGAAAGCCAACGATACTTCCGTTGTTTCTGATTTTGTAGTCTTCCAAAGCCTTGGGGTCAATACCATTGCGATTGATTATGGCACCGTCACGTTCTTGAACACCGACACATACGGCTCCAGCACGGACGAGATAACGGCAAGTATGCAGACCTACGTTACCAAATCCTTGAACAATGAACGTCTTCTCTGCCCATCCAGGAGTGAGACCAATCAGAGACATGTAGCTCGCTTCCATGATGAAATTCTCGAGTCCGTGGAAGACACCGCGACCAGTGGCGCTGACACGACCATGGATACCACCCTGATTAATAGGTTTCCCGGTGACGCAAGCGTGTCCATTGATGTCTAAGTGACCAATAGTTTTTGAGTAGGTGTCTGCAATCCAGCTCATTTCTCTTTCACCTGTACCCATATCTGGAGCTGGGACGTCAATGCCAGGCCCGATGAATCCCTTTTTGGCGAGCTCGAGAGTGAACCGTCTCGTAATCTTTTCAAGCTCATTGACTGTGTACTCCCTAGGATTGATTTTCACACCGGCCTTAGCTCCTCCAAAGGGTACGTCCACACAGGCGCACTTGAAGGTCATCAGGGCAGATAAGGCTTTGACTTCATCGATAGAAACGTCATCGCTATAACGAATACCGCCTTTTGTTGGCGTTCTGTGGTTAGAATGCTGAGCTCGGTAGGCAGTAATCATTTCGTAGCTTCCGTTATCTCTTTTCAAGGGGAAAGCCACTTCGAGAACATGATGGCATGGCTCGAGCATTCCCATAATACCATGAGCTTTCTCTCTTTTCTGCTCCGTGGTCGCCAAAGGACCGAGGTTCAAATCTTCTACCAACTTAGGCTCAGCAAGTTGACAAGCCCTGTGGTAAAAGTATTCTACCATTTCGAAAAAGTTTGGTTCGTCTGCATCCGGAATTCCCTTGAGGCGATCTGGAATTTGATGCAGACTGGTGTGGCCAGCATCGGAGGACATTGGCCTTGCTGAGGGTGGGCATTGGAGTAGCCGGGTGAGTGCAGCAGCAGTAGGGCCGTTGCTTATACTCGGCGAAAACTTTGTCATCAAAGAATACATTTTGATTTAAGTAGATTAACACTTTTCCTCCAGATTTTAAGACTAGACAGGTTGCGTTCCTGTTGATTACTGATACGTTGTCAGCTCAGATACACTGCTGCCTAAATAGGAAATTATGCAAAACACTTTAAGAGATTTTTGAGGACAAGTTTTGCCATTACATAAGAAAGGTCATGATCTGCATTTGCACGCGAAATTTAGTTCCCCAGTAAATAACTTTCAACTTTTTAGGCCTGATTCAATGACTATTTTTAGTACTTAATAGTAAAATATGTAACAAACCTAAATAACCACCCGCTAATACTAGTATTAAACTGGATTTTAATGAGGTTAAATGTCAAACTTGGTAAAAGCAGGTATAACATGAACCAGAATTGAAGCAAAGCATTTTGCTTGGAGAATTACTAACTGGGAATGCTACGTCTGAGAGTATGACTGTCATGACGTTGAATATAAAGCAATAAAAGTGCAAGTGTTTTCACAAGTGTCCACTTTAAAACTAGTTTCGTCCATTTTGGCATCCAATATCCTAAGCAAACGAAAAAAAAATATAATGAACTTGGGACTTTCATCCTTACCTCTACAACGGTTCAGGTTTAATTGGTACTATATATTTTTTGTATTAGTGCAAAATGTTACCGGCTCTTACGGACTTATTAAGCTTTGTGAAAATTTTTAAAAATGGATGTCACTACAAATTTACTACGAATTGATTACATATGAGTCTACATATATTATCATTGTACCACTTTTTCCGCTATGTAAACTCGTATCAAAATCAAGGAATCTCTGAAGGCGATCAAGAAGCACTTACACTGTCTGTACTATGAATTTGTATGATAAATCCCTCTGAGTTATTGTCTGAGCTTCAGCCAAGCTTATCTACACACGAGCAAACACTTGACTGCACATGCAAACCTACTTCGTACTGTATCCCTAAATCATATCAGTATCCGGCATGCCTTAAAAAATTGTCTAGTAAAACTAAAAGAATGCATGATTTTCCAATATAAAACTTTTTTCCAGACGAAACTTTTCAATACATTTCCAGCTAAGCAAAAATGTAGTCCAGAACAGTCAAACTGTTTTCTTACCAAATATTTATGCAGGCAACAAGACCAAAAAATTGCAGAACGTGTCCGATAGCAACTAGGGTCCGTGTGACCTGCTGCTCGAGATGTACGCGACGAGTTCGAAAAAGTGTTGCTATAAAGAATTCAAATAATCTCAAGAGAGGGCAATCAGCCGATCTCTTTGTGAGTGAGATGAAGGAAAATGCAATACTTCTCGTTTAGTGAGTGCCACCAGAAAAAATACAGACGTTCTTATGCTTTTTCAGGTCTCTTTTTATCACCAACATGTTTATCTTCTCTCTAACCAATATTTTTGTATTGTTCTTTTTAAAAGCCTCGCCAAGAGTATATATCGTTCTTAACTGTGTACCCAAATATACGCCAAATTTACATGCTTCAGCTTGTACAATTTTTTTTCTGCACGTACTTTTTTGGCTGAGGTTGCCTGTTCAATTAGAGATCTACACAGCTTTTTTCCATGTTAACAGTACAGGCAAAAAAATGACGAGGAGTGCTGTGCTGTGAGTAAAAATGTTGAAGTCATCATCATCATCTACAAACCGACCACTGGCAAAAACATACCGAAAATTGGGGAGAGCAAACGACACGAGCAGAGGAAATTCTCCATGACTAGGTCTTTCTCCCAAAACACCGTTCTCTCCTTAGATCTCAGTTGTTCTCAAAGACCTGGCGGTGTGTGCAAGGCAATACTGTACAATATGCATGGAATCAAAATGATATGTTAGCCGAAATAATGAGAACAACTGTAGAAAGAAGTGATGAAGGGTATGAATGATAATCTCAAAGTTCCATTAAGGATAAAGGAATTTAGCTGTAATTAACGTTTGCTGTAACTAACTTGACTGTGGTATATCTTACATAAAAAGTGATGATATGGCATGACATGAAGATAACATTGAACGTGTTGGCTATCAATGTAAGATAAAAAAAGTTATATCTATTTCATGCATGAGAACATGCATTTTAAACCAGTGGATGGATCATATTGCTCCCAAAATACCAAGGTTTAATGAGTTGTATGCATAATGAATTATTATGCTTATGCGTAGGTGTGAGCGGCGATTGGTAAGCAGTAAACAATATTTTTTATGAACTAAAGACAGTACCGATATAGCTCACGTTGAAATATCAGGAGATGTGATGTGCCACGCCTTCTTGTTTTCGAAGGAATAAATTTAATGAGCGTTTGTGATGAATGGTTCGGCATGCGTATACAAAACGGGACACATTGGCAACGGCTACTACTAGCTTTAATTGTTTTGTTTGTTGCAAATCCACCCAAAAAACAGTTTCATTAGCACATACACATAGCCAATTGCTGTACGACAAACTCAATTTGTGCCCGTAGTTCTATATCACCTGAGATGAAAACGATGTTCTGTTAAAATTTGATAGACGACTCTGACTCCAATTATGCATGAAATTTTAAAAATAACTTTCCTGTATAGAAAGTTCAAACCAACACTCAATCCGCAAACTCAGCGATAATTTTTATGCCAAAATGCTTTTGATGAGATTGTTTTTTAAACATCTTTAAAATAAAAAATAAAAACATCTTTAAAATAAATACTAAAAAAAACTTGAGCTCTCATTATACATTGAATTTGCCTTGCTTACGCAAGAATTCCCCTTTGCAGTAACCAGTTAGTTCTGGGTTAGATTATTCCTTGCACCTGGTCATCATGTTTGAGAGCGACGAGCAAAATTTTCATAATAATTTTTTGTTACTTTTCAACTTGATCAGGCCAGCGAAATCGTGTAAATCAACAACGGATTGATCGGAAAGGAAAACGCCAGACTCATTTTGCCACAAGTTAGAATTCTCGGAATAATCTCTTTCAAATGTTGAATGTGAAACTGGTCATGAGCCGGTTACCAACTTCGGGTTTGATTTTTCTATTCTGTATGGTTGCTTGGTAACATTATGCAAAAGTTGTGTAGCATTATGTTAAAACCAGGTTTACGATCTTGTGCAGATGTCGAACAAAAGAGGAATAAGAACTAATCATAGAGTTTAAATGGTCTTCCCTACAAGACTTACCAGAGACAACAATGAGATCTCTCAAAAGAAGACGAACTATGATATTAAGCAAGTTTAATGAAATGACTAGCAGAAAAAAGGTTTAATCCCAACCAAACAACAAGACTAAATCTTTTTTCATATCTGTAATTAACTTCCTCCACAAGGTTTTATTCCCTCCTTAACATCAGTTACATAATGGTATGGACAAGGGACAACGACCACTCTTCGCAAGCAATACGATGCCAACAATTTTCAACACTTCATAACTTTCAAATTTTCAATTGTACATGTACAATCTAAATCTACTCTGGAGTCGGATGTTATTTCAAAATGGAATCAAGAATGAAGAAACATATGAGCGATTATAAATTGTACAATCACCAACTTACCGACTTCCTTCAAATTCAAACGGCATTTCCATCTTCATTTTTATTACATTTTAGTGCTCAATCATTAGGTGAATACTTTTGGATAGCTGCATGCTTTGTTTGAATAATTTATTCTGTTTATTTTATAATAATGAATGAATCAACTAAATGACACTAGAACACGACCTTTTTCTCAGATGAACAATTTGAAGCAATTAAGATTGTAGTCGTATTTCTTAGAATAATATATTTTCAAGATATATTACCTCTTTTTTAAGTCACTGCTTTTTTTTACAATTTTCTGTTTTTACTCTTCTTCCTCCCCATCAAAATTTTCCACGGAAACAAAAATCACTACTCAAGTTTGCTTCTTTAGGGCTCCAAGTCAAGAGCAAGACCAACCTTGTGACCACCAGCTTTGAAGTTTTTCCCGTCAATAAAGGTAGATAATGTCAATGTTACACCTGTACAAATACGCCATCGATAAGAAAGCTAGTTGTATTCATGTAGATAAGAAAGAAGAAACATGAATAGTTTGTATGAGAAAGCTAGGCATACCGTCTCTGATCTTTTGCTCGAACCCGAGTCCAACTTGACTTTGGTTGTTAACCTTGGCTCTGATCGCAGTGCAGGGGTCAAGCAAATACCTGGCTCCAAGACCGAATCGTGTTGTTGACTCACCACCAGCGGTCCAACTAAGTTGAACACCAGCCTCCAATTGCTTATTTACTCTTTGGTACAAGCTACCACTGAACGTTTCTCCGTTGTCACTGTGAGAAAATTTGCAAGAACGGAAATTGTTAGAAAAGTAATTACAATGCCAGCTCAGGAAGCCTTGGGGATAGTTTTTTTTAAAGTTTACCCACTTACATTGCAGTACTAAGTTGGAAGTCCCCAGCGGAAAACCCAGCCGAGAAGTTGTTCTTCTTCAACGCGCTGGTAGCAGTGTCGAAGGTCATTTGGTAGCCTCCTAGCCATCCTTGATAGCCTAGAACGACAGACCCGTTGACCAACAAATTAGTATCGTCGGATCCAGAAACATCAACATCTAAAGTGGCATTAGTAGACTTATGTTGTCCTTTAAGCTTGCCAGACTTTTTCCTGTAAACACAAACAATAACATTAAGTATTAATTAGCTACGACCAACACTACTATCATTTAATGGAAAAAAGATCCACGAGTAATAATAATTTCTAACAGGTACCCTGAGTCTGGGCTAAAAGTTCCCTCCAAAGAGAGCTTAGCTCCTGGAGCAAGCTTGTCTTGACAGGTGATTTCAGTTACAAGAAGATTGTTCGTGTTCCACTTTTCCGTAATGGTGATCCCTTGGTTGGGCAGCTTGTACTTAGTTTCCAAATCACCAAAAACTTTCCCCTCCTCAAAGGAATGATGTCCTCCTGTGCTAATGTCAACTCCACCGACCGTGGACGTCTTGCAGTTGAGCTTGAACACTCCAAAATTGTAACCTTTATTGAAAATGTCACGGCAGGCTTTGCCAAGATCAGAGTAGCTGGGTGGAGCCATGTTTAAATCTAACCAAACACACCAAAAACAACCAACTAATCAGATAAATAAATCCATGGCAACTGGGCAACTCATCGGAACTTCCTTTCCTCTAATTAACTAAATTAATTCAAACTTCTTTCTACTCTATCATTAGACCAATCTCTATCTCAACTTTAAATGCACGTTAATGCATCAATCAATCCATTACAAAAACACTGATAAAATCCACTTACCTTCAAAAGTATCAGTATCACTTGCTCAGTCAGAAGTCAACAAGCTGATCCCTCTCGCAAAATTTAAGTTGATTTTCACCCGGCAATTAAACCAAATTGTGTTTAACCAACTTCTCCGGTTTCTGGTGCTCCTCTGCAGCCTATCTTTTAACAAAAACCCGAAGGACAGATCACACGACAGTGTCGTAAACACAGAAAGAATGGAATGGAGTGAAGTAAATATGGAAGAATTTTTTTCGGAGCAAGACGGGAGGGTATGCAAGAAATAGCAAAACTTTGTGATATGGCGAGACTTCACACTTGTACACTACAATTTTAAGTAGGGGCTGCGGCAATTCCCTACTCAGCCAACCACGTTGCACGACAAAAAAGTGAATCAAGAATGGGAGCAGTTAGGCATGGTCACACACAAAAAATATTAAGTTACACAACTAACACAACCGTAAATACTTCTTTAAAAAAGGAGGACTTATGTATGTATATTTTTACACATCTAATCTATCGGATCTTTTTATGTGAAAATATTATATTCTCAATGACGGTAGCCATAAAAAAAGTACACTCCAAGAGAAGGTTTAGTATACGGGTGGAATGTTGTGGGCGCCCTCTGATGTCAGATGTTGGCAGCTTTGATAAATCTTTGTCGCTTTTCTTTGCATTTTCAGAGCAGTGTGAAGATAGGCCGTTGAGATGTGCTGAGGATGGAAATTGGTGGTGGAGAAAAAAATATGGTCATTTTCGGGATGAATGCGATATTTGGTTTCATTCAGAGAAAGCTAAGTGAAAGAGAAGAAAGAGTGAGAAAAGGAAGGTTGTTTCAAGATTTATTATTTAGTTGGAGAGTTGGCGTCTCTGGAAATGGATACAGGAGGGCATGAAATGTAGAGAACGCAGCTAATCTTGTTTAACAAAAGCAGCAGAAAGTAGTCCTTTTTAATTTTAAACGGATTCAAGAGAGAAATGTAAAGTTTGTCAAGGATGTGCAGGAAAAAGATGTACACTTTGGCAAATTTTGTCTTTGGTGGACGTTAAATCATTATCGTCTGTATTTTATAAGTTGTAAGTGGAATTATAAAACGTGAGAGGTTCAACAAGGGAGGGTGGATATAGGAATAGCAATTTTTTTATTGACGTCATTTCACTGTAATTTTTGTAAAAAAAGACGAGCATGAAAGGTCACTTTCGTTAGTTGTCATTTATAATTATAATCTTTCCGTTCTTGTACAAGTTTTCTCTGACTCCTTCATTTTTATTGGTTCATTAGCAAGAGATGGGCTATTTTTCTCATGGTTATGTATTGCTACTTTGGGTGTCATAAGTTGACTACCTTCATCTGCCCATTTGAAGCAATCTATGTACTTCCAATGTGGCAACAAGAAGGCTACTTTGCCCTGAAAGCTGAGCGAAGTGAAAGTAGATTTTTGTCTTGTTTCGGTGAGACAAGCCGTCGTGCCAAAAATAAAACAAGAGGAACGTGCTTTGTACGAGATGTAATGCTTTCCGCTCTGCTACATTTAAAAAAATGTTGTGTCCAGCTTAGAGGCGGCTGCACAGCATAAATGGCAGATAACATAAAATTGACGACTTTGTACTTTGTAGGTCTCTAAGCGGTTGTTTATCTTGTAGAAACCCTTGGTGAATGTAATTTTAGAGGATTTTTAAGGATGAATCTGAGCGTTATTCTCTTTAGGTGCCGACGGACAACGTCCAGCCAGGCGCGTTTTGCGGATACTGTAGAGCTTTTTTATTTCACAGAGACTAGTCTTTTACGGATACTGGTCGACTGGGGAATTCTCAGCTTTCAACACAACTCGTCATACAAAGTTACTATAGAATGAAGGAGGAATGTGTAGTGAAGAATTCCAGTTGCGTTCACTCTTTGGTTCAGGAACCTTGCAAAAAACATGTCACGTTTTTTGGAAGCTGCGGACACACTTTTATGGGAGCATAAATAATTTTTCGTAAAGACCTTCTTGTGTGGATTTTCTTATCATTCATAATTTTAATGCACGATAACTGACAGTTTCATGGTTATGCACGTGTATTTGCGTATGGTTTCTGGTTCATTAGCTATTCAAATACCGTAAGGTATTCTCCTTTCATGTAAATTTTGTGTAGAGCTAAAATTTAAAGTATGGAATCCGCTTCAACTCGGTATCGTAATTAAAATATATTTTTTTGTACGAAACCATGGATTCAAGCTTTCACATTTTGTGAAGACATTAAGTCATTAGTATGAAAGCATAATGAAAACTCTCTGTGGGAAATATAAGCATACTGACTGGACTACTTTGTTATTCAAGAGAGAATAGGAGACGTCTATTTAGCATAAAAATATGTGGCATATCATCCATCCAATTCACATTTGCATCATTCAGGATTCGGCTACCGTGCAGACGAGCGTAAACATTGGTTGAAGAACATAAGTTTCCTTTTTTCGCAACCATGTATTTTTCTCTTTCTTCTAAGAACACAACTTTCTTGTTTAAATTCAATGAAAATCCCTTTTTTACTTTAGAGACTAGATTCTACGTTGCACAAAAAAACTTACCTTAGCAGTAGCATATCTTTTTAATTTGCGACTAGCTTGCATCTACTTTTCTCTTTCCCTTTCAATCCGGCTCTTGTTGTGATGCGCACATGATCCATATGTTGGTTCTCTTTCAGAAGCGGCTACGTAGACGACGAAATGAAATCTTAATAAATTTTTCTCTTTGTAGTATTTTTTTTCCTGGAAAAAGGGTTGGAGCTTTAAAAAAAGGTTTATTTTTATCCTTGAAGGTTGTATCTTTCTCATCTTATTCGATGGGCTTTCCCCAGGTAAACATGATGTGCTTGTGCTTACGCATCCCACCATAAAACATTCAGTCATTAATCTTTGGCAGAGTTTGCTTGGAACTCAAGAAAGTTGCTTTAAAAAATCAGGGTTTGTGCTTAGATTACTTAGGCCTTTTACTCAGGTCTCATAAAACAAACAAACATTACTTGAGAATGTTTTCCTTTATGGAATGCATATGAAAAGATGTTTTTGTTGTTGTTGCAACAATACAACATTTACATGGACAACCATTGTCGTAATAATTCTCAAGTGGGGATTCAAGCAGAAGTGGAATGTTTTGTTGCAGACAAAGTGCGCGAAGATTTTCAGGTTTTTTCGACATTTTCCAGGGAGGAAAAGGAGAGAAATCTACTACGTAAAAAATATCGATTGCGTTTCTCTTCAATCTTGTTTCTCTTCCTGCCTCTCTGTTCTAACTTTGTTTTTTACTTGTTAACATACCTAAGCACACATGACAAAAAACGAGCCACTTAATACTTACGAGAAAGTGTTATCGTGGAGAAGGGTGAAGGAAGACTGAAGGCTGAAATAATCCTTATGTTTTATGTCTTGTAAAATTTTAAATTGAAAGAGGCACGAGTTTAATTATATGGATATAACGAAAAAAATGTACATTTAATAATCCTCAGTGATGTTTCTGTAACGTGCGCATAGCTTTTCAAGGAGACGAAAAAATGGTCTTGATAATATAGCTTTACTTGCCTAATTTCTTAGGGTAAAGACGGAAACGAATCGAGAGAAGCCATTCAAAGTTCTTTCATTCCCATCCGATTGCGATTACCCGGCACACGGCGGCGAAAAAAGTCGTTTTCTTTTCCAGCTCGGCTTTGTGAAGTTCTTCTTTTCCGAAGAAGGTACACACTTGGGTTTGGTGATAACAAGATATTTTTCTCTGGAGATGGGACCGATCATCATCATCATGAGAAAGATGGTGTGCTTGGTGCGTAGGTGGTAGTATAGTTGAGGAATCTAGCCATCTCAACAAAAAAAAAAAAAAAAACTTCATCATTTTTTATTACTCGCACCAAGCAACATTCAGTAGCATCAGTGTCACACACATCTTCACTTTCAAACACTGGTGCGTTGGTTGTCTCATTGGTTTTGTTGGTTGGCCCGGCACCCTGTAGATTTTTTCCAGACTCTTTTTCCGCTGACAGTGTTACA
>VICI01002222.1:0-17587 GCA_019593645.1 Akabosia matsudoensis | reverse complement strand
TCTTCCTTCAAAGAGTCCAAGTCTTTCTTCATTGGAGTTGACTTACTTCTGTTGTTGTACTCCTTGTCCCGACCTTTTTTGCTATCCTCTCTGTCCCTTGATCTCGACCGTGACCTTCGTTTAAGCTTGACATCCTTTTCTCTCTTGGGCGACCTGGACCGGGATCTTCTTCGTGAAGGTGGTGGAGACATTCCGCCTTTCTTTGATGGACTCCTTGATCGTGACCTCTTCCTCTCTTTCCTCTTATTTTTATCGCGGTCTAAATCCTCCACCTCTTTATGATCCCCCCGGGGGCGCTTGGAAGAAGATGAAGTTTCACTTTTAACTTTGACATCCTTCAAATCCCGACTGGAGGAACTGAAACTTTTTGTGATTGTCAAGTCAGGCTCTTCTTTGACTGGAACACCGTCCAGCGTCATATTTATTTACTGACAATTAATCAAACCACCCCAGTTAAAAATCCAACTCATTCGCAAACAAGTTTCAATCAAACTTTCAATTGATTAATCAAACTGATGAATGACTGGTGAGAAAAACGTCTGTGCTGCTGGTTGAATGTGGCTTTCAAACAGAAACAAATACGCAGATTAATTTCAACTTTTCTCACTTCGCCCCACTAAAAGTAAACAAGCTGTCCCGTTGTAGCCCCAGAAGACAAGCCGTTGATTCCCCTTTTTCCAAGAAAAAGTGTGCAAAAATTTTATTTTCCAGTGTGTTAGCAAAAACATGATTGGTTTTTTTATTGCTAAACTTTGAATCTAAAAAATTACAAACGTACTTGATACAGATTTTACCTACAACTAGCTGTCAAAACTTTATCCAAAATTCAATTTAATTACGTAATTATGTTTTCTTCAGTTTTTCCTTTGCAGTTTTATGTAAGAACTAATTTGCCCTGATGTCTGAATATTTTTACTCCTCCCTCCTCTCCTAAAAGAAATGTTTAATTTTTGCAGCAAACTTTCAGTAACCTCCTGATTCTAAATCATATTTTTATGGATTTTTCTTTTGATAAGCGTATTTGTTGGTTTTTTTGTAAAGTTTTTATGTTTTCTAATACTTATAATTAAGTACTCTATTTAGGTTAGATTACAATTTATGTACACAGAGTAAATTTAACAAGTTTTCTTTGCAATATCAAAAAATCAAAGAAACAAACAAAAAATATTTTCTCCTCCTTTTCATGCATACAAAAAGAAAATCGGGGGGTTTTATCACTTGAACAAGCTTGTTCGCGGGCTGGGTTTATCAAATCATTATTGATAAGTTATCCTACTTAACTGTACATCAGTGAAAAATGGTTAGATTAGACTTATCAGCGAAAAACAGGTTAAATTGCAAATCTTAACATTATTTATATATCACCATTTTTTGTCTTCTATGAAAAAAATCTAGAAGAAAAACATTTTGAATTGTTTAACTGTTGCATATTAATTACATAAGGTATTACTTGTTGTAATGTAACGAAAAAATTAACCTTGAGATCTGCGAAAATTGGGTAAAAATGTTGTTATTTTTTGTGACGAAGCTTTTTCTCCGGTTTCTTAACGCGATGGGAAGACTTTGAAAGCTTGTTGATGCTGTCAAATGATGCTGACGAGGAGGTGGAGTGATGATGACTTTTGGAGTGGCTACCTGCGTGACCCCCTCCGCCGCTGTTGTTGCTGGAACTTGTGGCTGTACCTGAGGGCGTGCTGGCTGCGTCATCCCCAGCGAGCTCACTGTCATTGTCGCTGTTGTTGCGGTCACCAGTGGGGTCCACATAGCCGGACACAGCGGCCATTGAGGTAATGGAAGACTTTGAAAATAGACGCTCAGCTTCTTTGAACTTCCGGTTGCGTTTATCTGTGGACTTCGTGTTTGTCGAGGTGCTCGAGGAGGCGTTGGGTTTGGTGGCAGCGGAACCACCGGCAAGATACCGGTCCCAGCCACGGATAATGTTTCCATACAGCTGAGTGTCTTCGAGGTAGGAACCCTCAAAGGCGTAGATTTGCCGTTCCAAATTGGCTAGCGTTTCGGCAATTTCGGCCCGGCGTTTGACCAGCTCGGAAAGCTCCAAACGAGTGTCGGCGAGGTTGGGCTTCGACACGGGTTTCTCCATTTTAATATTTATATTGACACACACGCAGTTTCAACAGTTGTTCTAACAAAAAAAAACTTGTTTGTGTTTTGTTAATTAAAATGCTCTTCTTGCTTTGACGGTATAAAATAATTTAAACAGCTGAGCCACTTTGTCAGCAGAGAATACAAAAAAGAGCCAAAAAATGCCTGGTTTTCAAGCTCCCGCCCCGTGTAGCAAGCCACCCCAAAGCGTGCGTTTGTCTTTGTTTTTCCAATAATACAGTCAACACAAATGCAAGCCAATTACGTGCTTCGCGTTTTGTCTTATTGACTTGAATGACTCGAATCAACAAAGAAAATTAACAGGATTGAAATTCTTTCTTTTTTTCGTTTTCAAACTTTCCGCTTTTACTATAAAATCCTGTATGATATTTTCAACAAATAAACTTTTTTTTCGTAAAAATATGCGAACTGCTTCAGATTTTCAGATTTCAAACTGATTTTACTTCCTCGAGGAATTTGTCTAGTAGAGAGGTGGACAGTCGACATGGAGGAAGTCGGAGGGTCCAATCAAGCAAAACTTGGCATGAGCTCGTCTTACCAAAAAGTCGTTAACTTCCTGCAATTGCTTGACAGGGATAGTGCCATTGAGCCGAGCCAGGAACAAGTACAACTCCCACCAAACTACGTACGGAATAACAGGGTCACCTCCTTCCTTTTGTTCTGTTAAAACTTGACAAATCACTTTCATTGTGTCAGTCAGGTTCTTGACAAGTTTAATTTAGTGTGTGGGTAGTGGGTGGTCATGAAAGCATAAGAAAAAAAGGCAAATGTTGACAGATTATTTTTTGGCACGGTACGGTGGACAAATATGTCTAAAAAAACTGCTAATTAGTTGAATGAAAGGAAAAAAATGTTGTTTTTACGTTTCCTAACGAGGTGCACAGGACAGCTAGAATCTTTTTCCAGTCGATGAGCTCGTCGGGGTTGAAGTTTGCAGTGTCGACGATGTCGTTATAGGCTTTTTCGTCAAGACAAAGTGCGACCCACTTTAGGCGAACGTTATCCACAGTGACGAGCCCGTCTTTGAGCTGTTATATTTTTTATTTAGTTAATGGGTTTGCGTGAGAAATAAATAAACTTTTGTAGTGTGTTTTTAGGTTGGGTTTTGTACTTGTTTGTCAAGAACACGTAACAGACCAACTGTTAGGCCGTCTTTAGACTCGATTGTGGGATATTCAAGGGTTTCCTTTACGGGGGGAACTTGGCCGTTTGCCATAGCTCGAAAATAGGCGGCCCCCCACCGGTCCATGTCTCGAGGTTGGGTGCGGATAGCAGCTTTGGTAAACTGTTTGAGAATGTTCGGGAGCTGGGGTGGGATTTGGATGTGGTCTTGGCAGAATGTGTCCAAAGGCTCTTCCTCTTCCTCGGTTTCCTCTGTTCCGGTACTGGCTTGGGCGGTGTGTCCGCTTTGGGCTGCAGAGTCGGGAGAGTCATACTCCTGGAATGAGTTCCAGTATGAAGACATCCTAAGGGAGTCAATTGAAAACGCTTAGAATATGTACTCTTTGGGGAAACGATGCAAAGCTCAGACAGCAAGATCCAAGTAGACAAACATTTAGGGTTTATTGCAGCAAGTTTACAACGAATCTGCCTTTTTTTGCAAGAATTTCCAATTGTTTCTCTGGCAAAGAATGCCTAGTTATGTTTATGCTTTTCATCTGGGTCTCCATTCATTAACCGCCCACCACCCTTGTTCAAAACTCCCACAAAACCATGCGGAAACAGAAATTGTTTACGGTGTTCCTATCCCAGCACACATGTCCATGTACAAAAGAGGATTTCTAATAGATTAAATTTCTCCAAGAAAACCAAGGAAGGACCCTGTCACCTTTGACTTAAAATATCAAATAGCGTTTCATTTCCTGCTTAGGAATGTTTTATTTTCTCAAGATAATTTGTCACAACCGTAAATCAAATAATAAGCTTTTTCCCCAATTTCATGATAATATTTCATATAAAAACCCACAAAAAATCCATTACGTTTATGTAAGGTAATGACCATGATGTGAGGTGTCTTTTGAAAGTGCTTTCGTTTTCATGTGGCGTTTTTCCTCAAAATCCGGTTGGCCACAAAAATGCGGTAGCCATAAAAAATTAACACTTGATAAAACAAGTGCGTTTAACAATGAAAAGGATTTTTCCGCAAAAAAAAACTTTTCATACCTACTTAATTTCTCATACAATATCTATCACGATTCCTACTTTTAACCAATATTACAGTGAAAACGTACAGCAACTATTAACTATGTATTACATTCAAAATACATCGCATATACCTTCATGCAAAAAAAAATACATTCTTTCCTTGGCAAAAGAACATCAAAGTTCAAATTAAATTATGTACTACAATTTCGCGGTTATGGGTTATGTAATGCACTTTACAAATACGGTGAATGTCTTGGCAAGTTTGCATACTTCACACAGGTTACCTACATAAACGTCTTTAAATTTCTAACAGTTTAAAATGCAGAGAAATGATTTCTTTTTACTTGAACAATTGCCTCAATAATAGTACTCCACCCCATGTTAATCTAAACATGACATTTTTTTGGTAATGTAATATAATTTAATGTACTTCATAAATGTGGTGTCAATTCAGGTACATACTATAACTAGTCCAATTAAATTTGTTTGTAAAAAAAATAACACGCATGTCTTTCTCATATGAAAAGACCTACAAAACATGATGTTAGCTAATTCATTTCTTGTTCTTAGGTAGTTTTTGTAGTTTGCTCTTCATTATCAAAAGGTCCTCCGTACAAAGTTGACGAAACAACAAAAAAAGCTGTCAAAACTAAAGTTTTCACTTTAGTAACTTGAAAGAAAATTTCTTGCTAACAAAGGAAACGGATGAAGATGACTGAAGTATTCATCATCTAATCAAGTTTTGGTCCAACTCTGAGCTGCTAACTAACTAATGAAACTCTGTAAATGATATGTTTCAACTTTAAAGATTGAAATGCAAGCAAAGGTGATTTTTTATGCAATTTTTAAACAATTTTCACGGGAGGAAGCGTGTGATAAGATTTATGTTTGCAGATGCATATTTTTTGTGATGACAAGACGATTGTGTTCACACTAGCATGCAATTTTTTTAAAGATCAATTTTCACAGTGCACATTTGGTCATTTTTCATGTCTAAAAATGACTTTTCTTTCTCAAAGGTAAAAATTAGCTTTATTTTTGGTGACCGAGAGAATCCCTCAACCTTGGCAAACGTTATATTATCTGGGCTTTACTTTTATGCAGACGGTGTAATTTTTTTAAATTGTAAGTTTTAAATGTGAAAAAATCGTTACACACGTTGAGCATAGCAGATTTTAAATGGGATTCTGAGTAGGGAAATAATATTTTACCATTTCTTACTCTTATTAGCATACAAAGTGGAATAAAAGCGCAAAACTCTTATGAAGATCTTGCGTTGTAATAAGGATAGAAAATTCTTATACCTTTGCATCTTTAGCCCTTAGCTTACGTAGTACCTACACAATTTTATATAATGTGTAGGTGGAATTGTAAAATTACAATATAGAGCAAGAGTTTTTATTTTGTTTTCACTGAAATGTGAATATCTTGACGAACAATCGCAAAAGATTCATTATAATCTCGGGTCTAGCAAAGTGGTCTGAATCACGAAGAGATGCGTGCGAGTGTGTGTGGTAGTGCTAGATAATGCAAATAATTTGGTAAAGATGGTGAAAAATGACGAATTAAATACATTTTTCTTTTGTATGTATTTTATATGTACTAACGCAAAAACGCTAGCTGAGAGCAAGAGCCAGTTTGGCTTATGCGGAGTATGATTCGCATGGTTTGGGGTTTGTATGAAAAAAAAGAAGGAAAAAATTTCAAAGTTAAGGGACAGGGGTTTGTGATGTGTGAAGGGAAGTTTGTTTCATCAGTTTGTTAGAGAAGATCTAGAAGAAAGGACATATCAGTTGTAAAAGTGGAAATAAAAGTTAACATGTTTTTTGTGTACAAAGTCAATTCATGCAAAAAATTGGTCTTACGCGCACTAGTGTGTAAACAGAATTGGCCCAAATGTGCAAGAATTAGTCAAGTTTTTTGAGTTTTGTGAATAGTAAGTGCTCACAGGCTGATTTGTCTTTTTTGGGATTATGTTTGGAGGCGAAGGTCTGAATACGGGACAGGAAATTGATCCAAGAATTGTGCATTTGTGTTGGTGACGAAAACCATGATTTTTTACAACTACCAGCAAAATTGTTTGTGATTTGAGCAGGGATATAAATTAAAAATAAGTGAATAATGACAAGTGTACTAGAAATGAATTTAGTTTGTTGTACTGCACGGAGAAAATATGGGGGAGGGAGGGCCCGAGTTTTCCCAGAATGGAGGAGCTTGACCGTTGTGCAAGCAATTTTAGTATTGATTTTGGTAATTTAGTTTTCTAAGGATTGAGTTGAGGTTTTGATTGGTTATTTTTGTAAAGTATTTTTGTTTTGGCATTCAGCAGACAATGGGAGCATCCGCAGACGTGAGTGACTGGACTAGTCGTGTGCCAAATCATGAGTTGCTATCAGCAGTGCCTTCACATGAAGGTGCGTTTTATAAATTAAACTTGCCATTACAAAAAAAATTGAGATTATAATCACGGCTAAATGTTTTAAAATACAAAAAAAAAGTCAAGTTTAAGTCGTGTCAAGGTCGGATAGGTTGAGAAAGTAAAGGGGACTGTCTGATATTACTGCACAGTAATAGGTTGAAACTGTCATTGTCAACTATTAATTTAATTGCGCAACCTGCTATAGAATGTTTTCCTTTTGAATGTGAAAGTCCTTGTATTATGTGGGTAGGCCCTAATTACTTATGCGACATATGATCAAGTTCAATCTTGACATTTTGCTAAACACAGCGAAGATTCTTAAAATTTACTATATAAATTTAACTATACTCAACTAAAAATTTAACTAATTTCCTGTAATCGAAGTAGCTCAGTCAGCAGTTGATTTTCACAATTTGGCCCATTCTAAAACTTCATACGAATTTTAAAGTTTTTAGTACCTTACGAGAACTAATGAACGCTATAAAATATTGAATAGGATCATCTTCTAGCCAAGCCACGCAATTCCTTAATGAGCGTATAATGTTAGTAGCACGTGCCGATCGCGATCCGGAATCGCTAACAAAAAGAATCCATCCGAAAAAAAATAGAAACTAGAAAATTAGATTGCTGCATGAAAATTTAAGTTCTGTAATGCAATATTTGATCATAATGGGTGCAAAGGTAATGTATAGCTCATTAAGCATTTCTTACTATTCTCACATCTTTATATATATCTCAAAGGACATGCTAAATCAAATATTCATAACTCATTTTCTTCCTTTTTTCTCTCTTATCTTAATTACTCACAAATAAAATACGAGCTACATAAATAAAACGCATTTCATCATAATTTCTGCCAAAAATTAACAATTAATCAACGAAAATATCTTCTTTTTTTCTAATCAGAAATCAGTGTTAAGAAGAGCAACCAGAAATGCACCTCATCAACTTACCAACCATCATCACCATCATAATGAGCAGACCAACGTTGCTCCTGTACTCACACCCACCTCATTACCAGCTCAGAACAGATCACCCTCTTGGTATACCTCCCAGTCTAGCAGTCCACGTATGGGCTTATCTTCATCTGCTTCGGAGTCTGCACACGTTCTTGTACCAAGGCCAAGGTCGTTATCAGACTCACCATCTTCTTCACCTTCACCTGCTGCCCCTCCGCAAAAACCTAGAGCAACCCGAAAAGCTTCATCCACAGCCAAAGCCAAGGCAAAGCGTAACCTGAATGCGAAGCCAAACAGAAAATTAGACCTGGCCGCTCCAGACAATGATCCTGCAGTGTTCAACCCTAAAACCGAGTTGGCAGAAGCGACAGGAAGGACGTTTTTCATAACACCGTTCCTTATCTATCTACTCCCAGTTTTTATCGCGCAGTTGTTTGGAATGGGAATGATTCCTGCTGCGGCATTTATTACTCTACCAGTGTTTTTGATACCTTTAATGTTGGTTGGTGCAGTCTTCTTAATTTAATAGAAGTTGGCTTATGAAAACAGTCTGTGATCTCTGTTGACACAGAATACTATTTTGTACAAAATTGCTATAAAAACAGTAAGTATTCATATTAATATCGGAGTTAGTGTTGATTAATGTACATATTTTTGTGTATGTTATACATATAACATCTATTTAGAAACAAAAATAATTGCCTTTTTGAAAAAGAATGACATGTCATAAGTCAAGAATAAAGTTTATTAAATTTGCACGTAGAGAGTATAAATAAGCTCGGGTTTTTTGGAGTTTGCTTGAACAAGTTAGTCATTTATTATTTTTGTACGTTTTTCTTCAAATTTACAAATCTGAACTAAAATGTAGGATTGCAATATAATTATAGTAGGTTTTCATACATAGTTGTATATTTTAGCTAGAATCACAATAATATATTGCTTTAACCTTAACATATTTATTAGTCTATTTTATCCATAAACTGTAAAATTTGTTCCACAGAATGCTTAAAAGTTGGCACATATCTCGACCATTTTTCGTACTCGAGAAACTTTCTTTCGCTACCGTCGTCGTTCAAATATCCACCCCCGCCATATCCTCCGTATCCTCCACCTCCTTGATGACTTTTACTCACAAAAATTTTATACCAAATATAGTAAAAGAAAGCTATACAGCCAACAATAAACCAGCCAAACATTAACATGGAAATAACAATCGTCCAAGTACTAGTACCGACCCAGTACGTCGACAATATATTCAATTGGATTCGGCCCTTTGTCAAAAACGGTCCAGTTTGCACCGGAAGCTTCTGCAAACGCAGTACTAGTGACGTTCATTATTATATTTTTAGGAACTTTTTAGAATAGGAAATTTTTGAAGAAATCAGAAATTCTTAGAAAAAAATAAAAATTTTCTGAACTGAACACTCGCACAAATCGTCAAAACTGAAGAAAGGAAAAGTTACGAAGAAGACGCTTTTTCCACATAGAATAAGTATTTAAATAAATTAACGGTACAAATTTGTTAGGAAAAATTAAGTCGATTTGCTAGAAAGATCATTATCCCAATGCTAAACAGTCCGTTAAAATAATTATTTAAATATTTCACTCCTGCTGCTGATGTTGTGCAGTAGTCAAAGTCACGAATGAGCTTGTCTTGAGGTCCTCGCTCAGTTTCTCCGAGTTCGTCGCAAAGACCCACGGAGGTGTCTTGAAAGATGAGGTCTTTGTTTCTATAATAAGGCCCGAATAGCCTCAGAACAAGCTCGGTATTTGCCCCCACTCTAAACAAGTCTTGAGCTTTAAGTAAAGATATTCTTGCATCTTCCCGGTCGACTAGAAATTCATCCCCACTCCGAGCAAGAACCTTCTGGGGAGATACTTTACCCCAATTGCAGTTGGCAAAGTCCCTCAGTTCGGCTGTAGACCCGGTGGGGCATAATAACTTCATTCCTGTTACATTGATGTCACTTCCCAAAGTTTTTAAATGAAGACCTACGTGGTCTAAAAATGCTACATCGGCAGTACCATCTTGAAGGCATCTTAGTGCCCCTAGATCACCATAGTAACGTTCCGAATCAGAATCTGTGCAGAGAGTTTCAGGTGTTTCAGGTTTTCCAGGAGAGACACCGTCTCCAGCACATAATGAACATAGTGACCTCGGTAGCCATGGCATTTTAAGAGCGGGATCTAATGCACCAGGGACACAGGATTGATTGTTGAAATACTTTGATAGTTCGATCGTTGAGCCACAAGTTGGTCCGTTCAACTGTCCCGCTGCTTTTAAAACGTTTAAAGGGGCGTTCCATCCGGCAACGCTGTTGATGGATCCATGACAAGATCGCTTTCCTTTAAGACTGGATATATTACCTCGAAACTCACTAGCGACACCGGATCGAAGTACAGCAACTGCGTATCGATAAGCTCCGCTTTGTTCTTTCCGCTCAATGTCAGTTTCCTCGACTTCAGAAAGTATCGGAATAAGTTTTAAATCCCTCTGGGCACGATCAGCTTCCTTTGCCGGGAGGACAACTACGTCTGCTTCACCCTTAGCAACTTTTTCCGCACAGTTCTGTGAACTTTCGCCAAGAATACAGGAAAATCCAGGAAGAATTCGTCGCCCCATTGCAGCCATTCGGAGTGCGGTGCATTTCAACTTTTCCAGCTCACTACGGACGCAAAGGCGGACTGTTTTCTTCGTGGCACAAGATGGCTTCTCGATGGTCACTGTAAAGTTCCTCTGGGAGAGGTAGACACTCGGAGTAATTGTTTTGGCTCGATGAGCCTCATAGTGAACCTCAATGTCGGTGGGCTTCTGGAACTCAAGGACGAGATTGAACCAGTCTGGGATTATATTTGTCAGCCGGCCAGACTCTTGTGCGGTATTTCTTAGCAGAGTGAGCTGATCTTGCAGTTCTTTAACTTGAACACTGTCATGGCCTAGTCGGCTTGAAGCGATAAAGGCGTTCCAGGGGCGTTTCGCCCACGAACAGGGGTTTTGCGAGGTGAGCTCCATGGAGGATCCGTCCCAACAAAGGAGGGCATAATCTTGAGCCAATTTGGACGGGGATTCTTTTAAATTAAAGAATTTTTCGACAGCATCCATTTTAGTCCAGGCGACGTCCCCGCCATTCTCGGTGAGGCATCGAAGGGCTCCATCGTAGTTGGAATATTTATCGTCTTTGGCGCAAGACTTTGGGTCTTGGCAAAGCGCGCATAAGTTTGAAAATCTTTCTTTGAGTTTTCGATCGATTTCCCGTTCGGGGACCCACGAACCAGGCGCACAAACAGAACTGAAGTAGTTGGAAACTGCATTCAAGTCACGTTCGGGGGTGGGAGCGTTGAGTTCGTTGCAAAGTGGTGTTAGCTCGCCTTTATCCATGAGGTGGGAAAATGGCACTTTCCACCCCGCATTTCGTCCATAGCCTGTGTGACAGCTCCGCTTCCCTTTGAGATCAGAAATTGACTGGATTCCAGATGACTTCCGGATGACAGCAACAGGCTCATATTTAAAGTCCCTGTTGGAATATTCGGATGAACGAATTTCGCTGATGATAGTGAAGCCTTTGGGCTGGAAACGGCTGGCAACGTAAATCTCTTCGGGCTCCAATGGCATAAAGTCAGCTTCGCCTTTTGAGATTTTTTCAATGCAAGCGATTCTGAAACCAAAATTGCACAACTAATAAAAAACGCGCTAAACATATTGGCTACGTTAAAAGTTAAATGACTTACTTGTCTGTTCCATATGCACAAACTATTTTCCCCTTCCCTGGATTTGTCTTTGTTACCATCGATATGCATTCCTGATAGCGTACTTCCGGAACACAGATCCTGTCTAAAAACATAAAATTTAATCCGAAAATGACGAAGAAATAAACAATATAAATAGAAAGAGGTTCATGGTGAAACTTACAATGCCTATCGACTGCGGTGCCATTGTCAGCATCATCCACCGCCCCCACACCATGGTCACCTCCAAAATACGTCAGCCCACACAGTAGCACACCCCAAAAAACCGGTAGCACTTTCATGTTTTTTCCTTTCATGTTCTCACAAACAAAAACACTTTCACGCCTCTTTTGTTTCACTATTTTTTATATATAATGAGTGCCGAGCCCTACCCATAAAAAACTAATTAGGGCTAGATTCCATACGCTTAATCACATTAGTTTATCAGTCTAGTCACGCACTCATGTCACGTAAAACCTCATTACAACTTCGTCATTCCAAAAAGTATGATGAATTGACCCACAGATTTGGTTTGCCACCCGAAGACACGTCACTACACCATTCTGGAAATAAAAGATGTGCGTTATTTGTTGCAACAATAATCAGCAAAACGGCAACAGATTGGCAGGTGCGATATGGCCTCGTATTTCCAGATATTTCTAACTTGAGTAAAGAAAATTAATGCGAAAACACGAGTTCAGCTTATTCAGCTTTCAGCACAACGAAGCCACCCAAAATGAAGACGCTGCTGCGCTGTTTTGTTCTTCAATCAACAGCTCTTCATGATTTACAAATAAAGACTGCGTTTTAGTTGAGGATATTTGGACCAGGATGATAAGACGAGTCTGAATATTCGATGAATTTTTTTTTCTCGCAAGCCCAGCCATGAATGTCAAGAAACTTAAAACTTTAACACTAATATCGTGAATCGTAGTTTTAATAACAAAATGTTTCACAGGTTTGTAGCTTGTTTTACCTTACCACATACCGCATGTGGTAAAACCAGATAAAAAAGGTCGTCCACTCCTTGCTGCCGGCAAATTTGTTTGCCGATATTATTATAGCTTAATTGCAATTAAAGACTTTCAAATCAAATTCAGTCTCAGTTTCCCCCTAAATTTGTTAATCGCAACTATGCCATGCTTATGACTTAATCGAAACACAAATTTAAATTTGAAAATTAAAACTTAGCAAGAGGTGCTAACACAAAACAGGATATAATAGAAAAGTATTCAAATTGTTTGTATCAACACACAACCAAAGGTGACACCAAACAACTCTTAACCGCATATAAAACAATAACACAATTTTTTCCTCTGTAATTGTTTTGCATGTAATGTCTGTAATTTCTAGACCTACCATGAAATAAGCCCATGATCTGGGCAGGTCGTAGGTACAATGATTTAAAAAATTATCTTGTCTTGCAACTCATCTTTCAGAGGATTTTACAGCAAAAAACGCGGAGTAGAGCCTGATAAAAAAATAACATTTCACTAGGTACGTTAGTATCGTTTTGTTTACAGAACAAAAAATCGTCTTTTCTACCTCGTGTAACGAAACCTAATCTTCAGCTAAACAAAAGACATCTGAAATCAGAAGACAACGATGGTGTTGGGAAAACTAATGTTGAACTTGAAGATTTACATACAAGACATGAAAACGAAGTATATGTTAGCGCCTAATATACTTAAACGATTATAGGTAACTTATAAGTCAACAAGAGAGTATTTTTTTCGTATGTGAGTAGTTTTTCAAAACTGGTTTGGTGCAGGAATTTTTTTTGTTCTTCTTCATATACCTGCGGCAGATTAATGGCTAATTGAAGGTAAAAACTGAAAGCAAGTTTGAGTTTCAATGCATTTTTGTGTAAGTAAATGAATACCTATTAAATATATACAAAATTGAGATCTGGAATAAATTTTGTATGTAAACTTGATATGATGATGAGTCTGTTAAGAACCTTATTTACTGTAATGAATCCATTGAAAAAAAGGCAATCAAAAAGGAACAGAGTTTTGAAAATAAAGTCTAGTTTTATAAACAATGAAAATGCATGGAAAACCTTCATATTTTCTGTTCAGCTTCGCACACATTTTTTTAAGCGAAAAGACTTGTTTATGACTCAAATCTTCGAGACATTTATCTTTTCATGTCTGTGGAAGATTTTATTTTACGAGTGTGGGTTGCTTCCAAAGTTTGTACCAAAGATGAATTTTTGTTTTGAAGATGTATTTCAAAGAAATAGCACGTATGTCTATCGTACGGCGGTAGTTTTTATATGGTATATGAAACGGCAGATAGTTTACTGGTTCTTTGATATGACAATTTATAGCAATATTTGTCAGTTTTTAAAAGTAGTGAGCATTATAACTTGTAATACCTAAAGTCAACAGGCCAACACAGTGGCCGTTCATATCATCAATCAAGAAAAAAAATATCAGGGTCATGGCTAGGTGCAAGCGAAAAAAAAAATCTTTGGAGCTATGGACACCGATCAAAATGGAAAGACCATAAAATATATGCTTGTCTATGTTGTCAAGAGTAAGAGGTATCTTGACAACAACAACCGTGGCAAGCAAGTTGAAATGAACTTTTTCTTGGAAATTGGCATGACAATCTTCGTATCCATCGCATCTGTCTGAAGTAATATAACAGGTCCATGAATTTTCCACGTAATTGTGTGCATAATGTAAACTACATATGTAGACGGCCAATCTTGAGATTTGTTTGTAATTACAAGGAACCGACGAAGATCCAAATTGTTTTTTTTTCATACATGAATGTCATGACTTGCAATTAGGAAGAAAATAGGAGGAGGGGATGCCTGCTGGCTGGGCGAAAGTGATTGATTGATAATGATATAAAGACAGTAAAATTAGATATTACAATTTTAATAATGTAAGCCCATATTGCTTTAAAGTTGTATGTTCGGTTTTGCATACTGATGTGACTAATGATATATGACGCGCCGCGTGAGTTTCTGTTTCATCTCGCTTGTACTCATGTATCATTCCAGATCTTTTGCTCTTGTTATGCACTATCCTGGGTTTGTATGAATTTTCCACGAAAAAAGAGAAAAATGTAGTGTTCATCGTAAAATATCGCGAGTTGGAGTCGCGATTTATTTATTATTGGGTTCGTTTATCACAGCGTTTCCTTATAATTAAATTGATTCAAAATGTTACAAAAAATCATCACTGCTATTAATCTATCGAACAGTTGTATTGTACAAAATTTACAACGCTAAAAATATAGAGCTTCACATTCAAGCTGTTTACATTCTACTTGAACAGTCAGTCAAACGCTTCGCACAAAAGTTGACGTGCAAAATAGGACATACTTACGTTCAGGCAAAATCAGACAATGTCGCAATCAATTCCACACTTTTTAGGAAATTTGCATTCATACATGTTTCATACGAAGATTGTTTCTAAATCTTTGACTGAGCTTTAAATAGTTATAGTCTTTCTAAACCCCGTGCTTTTATATTTATACACGTTTTCATTGCCTCGTCCCAAGCTCGGTCACAGTATCAAAGTTTTAACGATTACAACACACATTAAAATTCTAATTATTAAAATATATTGGACTAGCAGAAAATATTTTAAAAACATGCCGAAATAATTTTCCCCTTACAAAAAAAATAATGGCCACCAGTTTCAGTCGTATAAATGGATGCTTAAGTTTGATATGCAAAAATCATTGTTAAAAAATTGGAGGAGGATAGTTCATCTCGCTTTAAATGATTCGTCGATAGTCGTTTTTTCATGGTCTCATTGTATCCAGGATCCATGTGAGATATTCAGAAACACGGGTGTATACTCCAGGGACACCATATCCGCAGCGAGGTCCGTAAGATACGATGCCAATTTGGAAAAAGATTTTTTGTTTGGTCATCATTGCCATAAGGGGTCCTAAACCAAATTATATTACAAATTAATACTTACGCATGGATTCGTACTTTAATGTTTTAAATTGGAAAATAAATTGTCTACCTCCACTGTCACCTCGACAAGCATCTTTTTCAGCCTTTCCATACGCGCAAATCTGAGAATTTAAAACAAAATCAAAGAAAATCTTACAACTTGCTTAAGGTGATTTCTATACTTGATTGTAATTAGGAATCCAAACATACATGCTTTGGTGTTACTCTCTTCTCTCGGTCTCCTCTATACAAGTGCGTACAGTTGTCATTCGACCAGATTGTCACTGCTGCTTCCTCCATCTCTTCAACAGTAGCGGCCATGTCTAGAAAAAAAAATGCATCAGAATATTAACCGAAATTAAACAAATTACTTGTTTAAATGATACTATGATTAAAAAACTGTCCCTTACTTTTCAGTCCATAGCCCCAACCGCCAAGATAAGCGGTTTCCCCAGCTTCCGGCAAGGATTCCCAAACACCATATCCATCTTCAAATGGCAAGCAAATAGGCTTCACGTCCGAGGATCCGTGAAAAGATGGAATCTTTTCTGCCAGCCGAATAAGCGCCAAGTCATTTTCCCTTGTAATCATGTTGTAATTAGGATGTGGAATGACTTCCTCCACTTTGTATTTAAACTGGGGTTGATCTGACATTCCAGCTGCTGCGTTTTTAGCTCCTTCTAGTAAAATTTCCATGATTTCGGCAGTCCCGTTGGCTCTTCTCAAAGCGCACTGAGCACTTGTGAGAATGTACCTCTGTGCAATAATGGTTCCAGCACAGGGGAATAATACTCCAGCAGGTTCCCAAAATCCAACACGTGCCATCCACGGATAGTTTTCTGTGTCAAAGTGAAGCACCTTCGTCTTCCTCCGTCCAGTTCTACCTCGAGCCCGGGCACACTCGTTGTAATTTGGAAGCAAATGGAAGTTTTTATGAGTTGTTAACAAAAGCTGTTCCACAACGTGTGATATGTTTCTTTCCAGCTGCCTCTCCAACGCCGTCGTTTCGGATGCAAAAAGTGAACGTTCATTGTACGGTCCTACTTTCACTTCCACCTTAAATCTTGGCTTTGGAGTTGTTGTGGACTTGTCTGGTAGTCTTATTTTAGGAACGATTGAATCCAGAGATTTAGCCCGAGCTGATGAAGTACTAGGTCCGAATAATGTTTCATAAAAGTCCTGCAGCACAGCATTCGTTATTGTCGTGTCCAGTGCCAAAGCAGCTTCAGTTGTTGAAGCTTCTATTTCAGTCGTTTCAGGTTCTACAGTTGTTACAAATGACAGCAATGTGTCATTGAAACCTTCCTGCAGTTCCATAAATGATGACTCAGTTGAATGAGATATTTCAGTGGAAGATGGTGTTGTAGAATAAATCTGGGGAGGTGCTGTTGAGCTCCTTTCGGTTGTAGAAACTCCCTCCGATGTTGCTTTGAGAATTGAATTCGTCGATGACATCCTATCATTTATTCCAGTGACCTCAGTCGTTGTTTCCAGATTTAACGTTTTCTTATTGACGCTTTCCATTATTTCTGGCAGGGAAGTAGTTCCTTCGAAATCAGACTCGACCTCAGTAGTAGTAGGAGTTGAATTAGGTACGTCATTGTTACCCTCAGTAGTTACAATCGAAGTTCCATTTCCGTCCTGACCACCTTTCTCTTCTGCGCCCTCTGTCCACCCGAGATTTAGATGTGAAATCAAACATGTTGTCACGTCCATCAAACATATCAAACATTCCTCGTTCTGTGGAGACGTCGCGGTCTATTGGGGACAATGATGTGCTGCCATTTACTGCATCATTAAACATAGGCCCAGAAACTGTTGCTGTATCATTATCCTCATGCATTTCCGTTGTGCTTCCATACTCTGACGATGGAGCAGCCGGTGTTTCGGTGACAATTCCCAGAATAGGGGGAATACTTGTAGTCCTGATTGTTTCATCACCTTCGTCTTGTAGATTCCCCATCACTGCTTGAGGCTGGACTGTCGTGATATTCATATAGTCATCACGTTCTGTCGTAGTTGGCGTTCGAACTTCATCCTCGAAAAGAATTCCAGGAACTGTGTCATTTGTGAACAACGGAGGAGACCTAAATTCACCGGGTGGCAAAGTAGTCGATACGATGGATTCTTCAGTCGACAAATTGCCTTCAGATGACATGCTTGCATATGCTGTTGTTCCTTCAAGCTTTTCCGTTGTAGTTCCGATAAGATTTAACCGTCCACTTCGTTCCTTCAGGGAGGATTCGGCGGTGGTAACACTTCCAAGTGTCACCGCCTCTTCCTGTAGCC
>VICI01002221.1:0-17591 GCA_019593645.1 Akabosia matsudoensis | reverse complement strand
ATTCAAGCGTAATTTTGTGTTGAGCCTCACGTTTTAAAAATTACGTACTTAGGAGAAACGCGTTATTCAAAAACATCGCTGAACCAAAAGGTTACGGCCACGGCCACAAAATGGCTATTATGGAGCTTTTGTGAGTATCGTAATGGCCAAAAACGTTAGGAAAATTAACCAAACGATTTTTGTTCGAACAATTTGTCACTTTAATGGCAGGTTGAGGGGAAGTGTTTGTAGGACCAGGAGCGGAATTACTTGCTCGGAGATTGAAAAAACATGCGTAATATATTTGGTCACTTTTAAAAATGAAAGCCGTGTGGGGTTTAGAAGCCCAGCAATCAAGACAAATTTGGCTAAAATACTGTTTCACAAAGTTTAATGAGGAAACATTAGGAACCGTTAGAGAATATTGAGACACATTTTTTTTGGAGTTTACGAGATTTATTGTGGGCTGCAGTATGTAAATGGTATTTGGTTGAAATATGGAGAAGATAACGTGTTGGGTTATTTATTGCCAGAAGGAGGGATTCAAAGCAAGAAGAAAAAATTCGTATCTTTTTTTTTCTACGCATTTAACAGCCAGTCAAAGAGACAGGCAGTCTAGGAACCAATTATTGAACCAATCAGTGCATGAATGCAAATCAAATCAGTACCATCATTGAACATACATCTTTTCTCAAGTTTCAAATTTACTTTAGAACCAAAAAAAGCTGCCTCTACAACGTCTATAGCAATAGTACAAATGGAGCTCTTCCTTATCAGTTTGTTTTTGGTATTTAAACTATAGACCAAAGGATGAATGAATATTGCTTGCGTAATCATTATTTTGAGACACTTTTTCGCTCAAGTTTGACTAACGAGGATTTGTCAGTCGTCAAGTTTTTAANGAGACACTTTTTCGCTCAAGTTTGACTAACGAGGATTTGTCAGTCGTCAAGTTTTTAATGATAACGTTAGTAAAAGAAACTTGTGATTCCTTATTCGGATTTTGTTTTGGATGGCTGGAATGGAGGATATGGAGGAGGAACGAACATTATAGCGATAGTAGTGCATATTTTGAGATATCACGTTCCCTCCAATTTTTTCACTTGTCTGTTGAGCTACTTGTTACTTTACAGAAGCAATTTGTGTCTGTCATTTTGTAGTCGTGGAAGAAGATCCGACTGCTGGAATATGTTGCCTTCTGCAAAAACTTGGACAGGAAGCAAGTTTTGGATGGTTAAAACTTCGGATTTTAGATAAGGGAACACGATGAGGCGGATATTGGAATTTCCATGGTGGTAAAAATCCACTTTTTCTACAGTTACTTTTTAACGTTAAATTTGTTCAGACACTGACTGTGTATTTCTACGTTTTCGATCATTTTCATACACAAAGGCCCGCAAATTTAATACATATTCATGCCTTCTCAGATCAGAACTTTACCACGTGTAATATTTCCTAGAAAATATTTTACTGTTTACAGTTTTCAGATTATATTTTCTCTAAATCCCTTTAAAAACTACCATTATTTGGTAAGGTCTATAGGAATTTGCAACGAAATTACTACTTAAATAAAATTTCCAAGCCGCTTAACAATTTATGTGGTATTTTGAATATTAATATGATAATTTGTAATAAATCTAAAGATGATTGTTTCGTTAAAGTGAAAACACAGCATGATATAAAAAGAACGCGACTGGTACCAATTAGTGAGTTTATTTTATGCGTGATTGCTAATCAAAAATACAATCTAGCGAAAATAATTACCGTAAGTTTACTCATAGTCATCACATTTCACATGCACTTTTCTCACATCAAAGCCGTTTATATCTCACGCATTAACGAACATAAAACTGTTGAAAATATTAATATTAGTATGTAAAATTGTCCATATTTTGCATGAAGTAAATATCAAGTCCGATTATTTTTGCGTGTGAAAGTCGCATTGTGAAAAATATGGAAATATGATCTAAGTTTGTAACGACCGAAACATTCGGGTTGCAACGCAGTGCGATTATACTCCAACAACACCATTCGTTTCTTTGTAATTTCAATAAACTTCATTTGGTTTGGAAACACATGAAAATGTTTTTCTCAAAAACTGATAAGCTATGATATGCATATTTGACTGAACGTTTAATGAAAATACACCTCCATTTTATCGATTGTTTACTGGAATTTTCGTTTTTAGAACATAAAAAATTTGCCAAAAATTCCAAGCTACCCAACACATGCAAGTTGTCCGTTGAAATAACACGCAAAACAATTTTCTCGTATTATATTTCTCGCATAAACGAACATGTCAGTTCATGTTAGTGTTTAAGTCAAAACTTTACTCAAACAGGAGGAAATCACATGAAGAAAAAAACTTTTTTTTTTTGCCATTAATGTAATTTGCAGCAGCTTTCCAAATACAACTCAATTTAAATAAATAACTCTCTACAGCTAGAAATCAACTTTGTACTTTTTAAAGTTTACCAATTTTGTCAAGTATGCCAAGCTAATCAGAAGGGTACCAGCACAAGGCCACGCCAAATTTGAATGTGTAAAAATGTACCCAAAAAAACCATATATCTCATTTTTTACTACAACAAGAAGCCAAAGTTTTTGGTTGTTTTCCCAATAAATACCGTTGGTGTACTACCGAAAAAAGCTAAACATGGAAAATTTCCATTAGTTTTTATTGATAGACTTTTCCAAACTTCCACTTACACTCACCGCTATACATTTTTGCTAATAATCTTGACTTATAAATTCTGTTCTCTTGTTGTTCAGGTTCCAAACTTTTTCATGGAAAAGGCCACTCCCGTCATTTCAAAGAACGTACTATTTTCCACGAAAAATTATTATGAAAACCTGAAGGGCCCGAGAGGCACCATGAGTAACAACTAAGCGACTCACCTCGGGAGAAAAGTGAAAGTGAACGTTTTCCGAACAATAGCACCACAGTTCTTTTTTTATGTGTCTGGTTCCCGCCATAAGAGATTGGATTGGAAAAATACAGGCAAAAACAGAATATTTATTTATACTGTTGAAATGAAGTGTCTATATGTGCTAAATTGTGAAGAGGAAAAAACCTTTTCATAGCCAGCGAAAGCTGACGCAAAACTGTGAATCTTTTAGTGTGAGTGGTTATGCTACACCAAAAAATATATACCTAAACAAACTAAAACTCGGAGTTTTGTGTATTCAACATCATCGCATTGCTGATGACTTACCCAGTGAGATCATAAAAAAATGTAAGAAAAAACATCCTTTTATACTTTTCCCACAAAATATAATATAGCATTTAATTTTGTAGCAAATTGTAAAGTTATCAGTAAAAAAAATCGGAAAATTGTGAATTCTTTGCTATTTCATCAAATTCTTTTAGGTTTGTGTTTCATTACGAGGAGGGTGTGTGTTTAGAAAGCAATTTTCATTAAAATGAACTTTCTCCACTTCAAGTCATTATACTGATTGTGTCGTTGGGAGTAATCAAAATTTCAAGAAGCACAAAAAATTTGCATATTTATTATTAGCAGTTGAAAAAGTGGACGCTTTCATGGAACCATACCAGATCAGATCAGACTTTTTTTTTAAGGAGTAGGGCATATTGTCACGGGTTTTGTCGCTATTCCTAAAAAGAACATGGTTTTTGGCAATTTTGCAACCGGAAAATGTTGTTGCCCAACATGAGCATATAAAAAGGTATGACTGGTGGACGGAAGCGGAAAAACATTTGGTCGTGGACAAAATTTTCTCACTTTGTCAATTTGGCTGACAGCATGTTTACAAGTTTCAGCCGGATAAACCCATGCATACAGAAACTCCACTTTTTCCGTTACATGTAAACAACGAGAATTGAATGACGTTACTTTTGGGTTTACAGAATTCTAGGACAATTTTTACATGTAGAGTGCATTATTTTATGGGCCAGTGTTGGTTCGGCATACTTCTCTGCATCAACTTATTCTGTATGTCGGGAGCTACTTCTTTCGATACAAGACGTATCCTGAATTTAGCGTCTGATTTGTATCAGCAGTAGTCATAGCCAATCCTTCAAACATCTTTCTGATTTTATTCGCTGTTTGTAAAGGAAATAACAGAAAAAAAATTTGAAAAAAAAGAACTGCAATCCAATTCAGGTACTTGTGTAGTATATCATGTATTGACCGATTTTCCCAAAATCCCTGGAGGTAGTTATCGGATATCCAACCAGAAATGGGCTTGCCAAAATATCCCGCAAAAAAAAAACGCCGTGGCCTGATTTTTCAGCAAATAAAAATTTGAGTTGACATGTGACTGCGACAAAACAGAAAACAACATACAGACCGTCGTTTCAAGGAAAGTGTTGCAGTGAAAGCTGTACCAGTACAACACATTTTTTTGTAAATAACTGACAAGGGTCCTTTCTGTTTCTGTAGTTTACCAGTAGTATATTATTTAGGCAACATCAAATAGATAAAAAACTCATGACATAAAAAAAGTGTTCCACACATCCTTCTTTTCACTGAATGAGAACCTTTCCATGGAGAAAGGCCACTTGGCCAACTTGTGCAAATTTTCTCTTGACTTTGTTTTTCTTTCTTACGTGCTTGCTTGGCAATAAAAATGGAAAATGGACGAAAAAAAAGATATTTTTATAGGCTTGAGTCTTTTCGTTCCCGGTTAAGGAAAATGTTGATATTTCTCCTTTTTCGGCTCACGTGGTTAGCCTTTAGACTTACGGGTAAAATTTTGAGCGTTTTTACTGGGTTATTGCAGATGTTGTTGCACCCGAGAATGAAATAAAAATGACGGATCAATTTCTTCGTGCAGTTTTGGAAAATCGTAAACATGTAGAATCGGATCGACTCGTCAACCATTTGTTAAAAACACATAACCGCAGTTCCACAAGTTAAATGATTAGATATTTTAATAGTAATAAAAATGCGCATTGCCGAAAATTCACGTTTGGTGGTACCCGAACGAGTGTGCCTTTTTCTATGCATTTCCACTTAAAATTTGTGACAGCAAGTTTTCTTCCTTCCAGAGCTGCGAAGTGTCACATTTATCACTTTTTCAGATTAGTTGTAAAGTTATTTAATGACTTTATTCCTTGAGCTGCTCAGTGTTTTTATACCTTAACTGGATTGGATACAAATAGCAACTTATGCGAAAACTTTTTGTGGACATTTTGGGGGAAATTGTAATTTAAAGTTTTGTGCCGCAAATTGTATCGAGACAGTTGTGGATTGTATGCACACGATATAATAGATAGGACATGCTACCTATATGCCTCACCAAAAAAAGCAGACAATCAGAATGGATTGGATATTCGTTGTTGACAAACTGCTGTACTCCAGTTTTTCATTGATTTTTCCTAGAAAAAAAACAAGCTACATGGTTGACTGTGTTGTATTTTATATGCGCAGCTACACAATTGTGACAACACAAAATCACGTATAGAAAGAACTGTTTTTTTTTTCATGGAAAGTTATTAACTTTTTCTTGTATCCGCTTAGGAATACAGCCTGGAAAAGGCTAAATTGAATAATAGATGAGCTCATTTTTTAATACGCAGGGACCAAAACGACCACTGCTCTACAAGTAGACACAATACTTACACAAATTCCCGAGTGGGTTTTGCTCCTCGGGTGGAAGTAAGCTCAAAACTGGCACTTGCATCCTCCTAGCTTTTTGCAAAATTCACAAGCTGGAAATTCACATGCACTACAGTTTGTAAACAAACAAAAAAGGACGCTATATCAACTGCAGTCTAAATTATTAGGCCAGAAAATGCCCATAGGGATCTGTTCTCTGGTGGGGATTTCCATCCCTGGGAACGATCAATGATCCTCAAAAACCGGGGTCTGGTTGGAAAAGGCTTAGTAAAAGACCAGCTTGTTTTCTATAGTTAGACCATGTTTCAAGGGAACTTGTCCTGTTGTTATGCATACAAAAAATTTTTAAATGAAAGCTATAATGTATAATCTTTCATAAAACATTTGCTCACTCTCACCAGATGCCTAATTTTGCGAGTCCAAGTACCTTGCCGTTTTTTTTTGTTTCATGCAAGCTAGGAAACCGCAAAGCATTCTAAACATACGCGACACCACATCAAAACATTATTCGTTTCAAACTGTAGCTGCTGCTGTTGCTGCAGTTATGTGATTATGTCAGATGCGTTTGGGAATTAGAGCATGTGTGTTACCTTTTCTCATTAACTTAACAAAATGTTTGTTGGTGTGAATTTTAATGTACAAAAGTAAACCAATGCTGTAAGGCATGGTTTGGCTGAACAAAGAGAGGCATATTATTGTGATTGTGACTTGTAACAACTCAATTCACAGTTTTCCTCTCGCTCACACATTGCTTCGTATTTTATCATTATCATCCATATGAGCTATCAAGAGCTGTGATCGAGTCAACGAGCAAAAGCAGGATTGTGGTAAAGGAGAAGCTTAACCGTTTTCGGATGTGTTAATGTGTTTTTCATTAGGTCATATTTTATGTGTAATTTTTTTAGCAAGCAATGTGGAGTAAAAAATTATTTAAAGGGTTTTAACAGGGAAGTCACACTCGAATCTGGTGTCTGCAGACATATTCAATAAAGGCATGATCCCAACAAACATTAAAGGAAACTTAATAAAAAAGACATAAGTACTTAAAAGCACCGTTATTTTTCAAAAGCTGAAGAAGATCCCATAAGTATTCTTCCTAGAAAAAATTGCTAAGTAAAAAGAGCATTACACTTTCAATTATCACCAAGTTGTTTACGTGAAGCACGCGTAAAAAACGACAAAAAAATTGTTTACAAAGGTTGAGCCTCTTATTCCTTAAAAGCCATAATGGGAAGAAAGTTAACACTAGTCCATAATGGACTAGAAGAACCGTACTACGTAACCCAATTGGTTTGAAAATTACCAGGCATTTTGAGTATAGTCAATAGTACGGCATTAGATATAAACATCTGGAACATGTTTTGCAATTTACCTACTTTTACTATCGATATTCAATATGATATTACGATACTGCATACTGCTGTCGATTGTCTAATACATATTCATGTTGTATCCGCTCGGTGGTAGCAGAGGAGTCACCTTTGGAAACATTTGCTTCATTTTGAGATTACGGGGCTGCCTTAATTTACCGTGTGATCATCATTATGACTCCGCATTCATGAATAACTTAGACAGAATTTCCATGAAACTCACTTGTTGTAGGAAGCACTATAAAACGTAACACAAATAAACAGTCACCCACTATCTCTGCATAAGCGCAAGCAATTATTTATTCAGTTGCATGTTTCTTAAGAAAATTGCGGAAAGTGTTACAAAACTAAGACTATGCCTAAGCAAGATATTTACCATCTTGGAAATGGTGAACAAAACAATTTGAATACAGAATCAAGGAATTTTGGTTTTACGAAACAAGCGTGCAAGAAATTTCATGGGTCTCACTCCAAATAGGCTACAAGCCTGACCGTTTTCAATACATTAAGGAATAAAAGTTCTCGAAGTTTTGGTTTAAATTACTCTTTCATATTCTCAGACGAAAATTCAAAGATTCATACGCAAGGTACGAACCTAAATTATTTAGAATTTTTCACAAAGGATGAAGGACGTTTTTATACCTTTGTACTGTTTCTCATTGTCAGTCTCGACAAGACCTAGACCCTTATTCATTTTTGAGTTAATGAATGACAAAATATTCTCACATCGGTATGTACGTAGGTGTACACACCGGAAGCCTGGGGACCCAACAAATTTTCATGCAAAAGTTTATCCCAATACTTCCTTCGAAAAAAATCTATTATTCCTTAATTCTCCAAAGCATTCCTCCTTCATTTTACATTCTTTTACAGCAAAATTCCAAACAGCAATGAAACTTCAATTTGGTTTTACCACGGAAGTTTGACCCACCCACTTCACCACATTTATTCTACTAAACTCCCATTTTTCCTAAAAAATAACCAACATTATTCTGCGCAACACGATGAGGCTAGCAAAAGCTACCTCGAAAATTCCCAATAAACTTTTTGAATGGACTTGTTCTTTTCATTCATGTTTCTTTCTCTACATTTTTGGTGAGCATGTACAAACTCTTCTCTACAAAAATGTTTTATGATGTATCCTCTTCATCAATAGAACACTGTATTCCACTTGCTTCTCTTGACGTTATTTACTTTGCTATATTTCATTGACAATTTCTTCACTCCAAAATGGACAATAGCTCGAGCTCACCACAGATTTTTACTTGCCAGCGACACTATTAACCTTAAATTGCGTCATTTTTATTAGCAGAGGACCAACAAATACACAAGAGAACCTTTTTTAGAAAAAGCATTGTGTAATAAATGTGATAAAATATGTACAGGGCTAACAAACACTTCCTCACTAAATGAAAAGACCTTCGGAGGCTTTATGGGGTTGGATAGGTAGAAAAAAAAGTTTGTTTTTTGATTTCTTGGCTAGTACGTTCTTTTATATTATATTTCATTTCAATAAGGCTATGCTGCTTATAAAAGTAAATTGGTTTTTAGCAGTGTAAAGTGGGTCTTGTTTGGTGTCTTCTTTTTTATTGCAGTTTTGGGCTTGACTTTTGTTGCAGGATAATTTGTCAAATTATCCAAACAGTTTTGTATGCATTTTATCTTTCACTGACAACACCAAACATATTATTGTCTGGGCTTCTTGTTACAATGTTAGTTTTCTCCTTATCTTTCAAGGAGAAGCTTTATTTACTTGACTACACGGAGTAAAAACTATTTATCTGTTTTGCAAAATGGTATTGCTATTGCTATGCAGCAACATTTTTAGTGTATACAAAAATGCTTTTTGAGAGGACAAGCTGTGGTAAAATAGAGAATGCTGATGGCAATGAATACACTGTAGTTCAACGGTTGTAATAGAAAATCGTAGAAAAAATATTCGGAGAAAAAAGAAAATGCAAATGATGCGAACAAGTCTAAGCATGTTACAAGTAGATATATACATAATATGCTCATTGTATTCAGCATATAAACACAAGATGGACATTTAGGATACGCATATTAAACCGTTGTTGTAGCATACATGCTACATACAAACAAGAGAAGATTTAGCATGAAAGAATGTTTATTGCAAACAAGGCAATAAAGTAAAAGAAATTACAATTTATTGTTTTAAGCCCGTCTGCTTTCGTGGCATTGTATGCAACACTCGCTATTATAGGAAAAGAATATGTAGATATGAGTTGTCTGATATTTCAGTGAGTAACCTACAAAACAAAATTATATTGGAGTCATTTTTTAAACGATTTTAAGACTGGAGAGGAGACAAGAATTTGTAACTTGGTGTTACATCATTCATGTTTGCAAGGAAAGTACGTTAAAATAGAAGCAAATCTCTCTTGAAACGGCGAATCTCTTAAAATGGAAGGAAATCTATGTTGTTTGTAGAGAAACTTCATCGATTCGGTACGATTTTACTAGTTGAGCTAAAACAGACTTTTGATTATTGACAGTCATATAATTACGCAATTAGTCTTTTCTAAAGACAAGGACAACCTTTCTTAAACGGTGATCTAATGTCCTTGAGTTTGTTTGCATTCCACCAAACAGGGATTGGTATTTACCTAAATTATTGACGACTTGGTGTGGGAAATAAGTTTGACGATACTAAACTATGATGACAGCAAAAATGAGTTTTGAAGGTGACCCTTTTGATGCATTGCATGTGTGATAGATTACAAAAAACGTGATCAAACAGTTTGTTTCCAAGAATGTATGATTTCCTTAACAGTGGTTTCTCTCCAATGATTAGTTTCTGGCACATGTTTTGTGTTTGAATCAAATATAGAAAAAAAACTTTAATTTCCGCCTGCTAAAACATATACCGTGCCTTATCTCAAGTGTGATTTGTTTACTTGACTTGTAAACAGAACGACTAATAAATCAAAGCGGTTTTTATACAGTTTCCCATTTTGAAAGGGAAATTTAATAGTTACATGTCATTCTACCTGACATGTCACATTTTTTTGCACTTTCTCTTTCTCTCTCTCTCTCTCTCTCTCTCTCAACGAACGTTGCAGAAGCTTCAAAGCAATCTCTGTATTCGTTATCTTGCATGTTACGTATTCTAATAAGGAAATATCGTTTTCCCTACTTTTATTTCCTTCATTATTTTTCATCTTGTTGAAAATTCCCACGAAGATGAAAATTTGATACCCGGACGCATTCCTTATTCATGTCATGGATTCCTACAGTTTTTCTCCTTTCAACCACAAAAGAAGTAAGAGAATCGATTGAAAGAAAGAAAAAGTCTCACGACTTTCTCCACTGTTGCTCCTAACGAATTTAAGTTTGGTTGACGACCCGTGTTTTTTCATAGACTTTGTTGTGTAAAAACCAAAAGCTGAGAGGAAGAGAGAGAGAGAGAGAGAGAGAAAAGTATAAGTGTAAGTGAAACACTTTCAGAGAAAGAATAGAGGCGATAAAGTGCACAAACCGTAGGCATATAATTCCCAGACATAAAACTCCGTTTTTTTCGTCGCTCCCATCGACTTTTCTCTGTAGTACACGATGGAACAAAAAGGGTAATGGGAAAGTTGGCAAGAAATCAGCAGACACACATTTTTCCCGTCTATTTATCAACACGAGAGTTCACTTGGTTAGTGGTGAACAAGAGGAAAAATTATTGCGGGGTCATGACCCTGCACTCTTCGGCTCTCTGATGAATGTAGGCGCACAATTTTTCTTGCTCAAGTTTTATTAACTTCGGTCTTGATTTCGTTTATAATTTACTGAAATGTTTAACGAATTTAGCAACATCGGATTTCTTCTCCAATTTTCTTTGCCAAAATAAAACCAGTTCAAACCAAAAAAAAAACGACAAAATACCCTAACGGGAGAATATACTATAGACGTTAGTGTACCTCTCCAAATTGAGACCTGCCTTTTCCTATTTACGCCAATAACCAAAATGTAAATACTTTACACCAGGCAGCATGTTTTATTTACTTTCTCTTGGCAAGCCAACTGGCAATACGGGGCTGAGAAAAAAACACGTACAATTTCTATTTGTAACTTGCAGCCATGACTTTTACCACAAATACAAAAAATCTCTCCAATTTTTATGAATGGAGCTAAAGCTATCGTTAAAAACGTTTCCGTGCCAAAAAGTACTCATTTACCCTGGATGAAACATGGTCAAATTCTCAATGGTCCGATTTATTCGCGTATTTTACGAGCCATTTTTTCCTCTTAAGAGAAAGCAATAGAATTTAACAAGCCATGTTTAGCCGAATATTAGAAGCCACACTGGAAGAAGAATTTCCTTCCCGTTGCAATTTTTACGAGCTTTTAAAATCCGACACATAAAAATGGCAGTATCCGCGTGTGACTCTTGAAAAATGTGGGACACAAAGTTGCCCCGAGCATGTAGTTAGTTAAAGGAAAAAGAGAACTGTTAATGTTCGAGAAGTCTTCTTAAAGTAAGTAAGGATGCCTTTTCACTCGCGAGATGTTTTTTAAGTCTGCTTTCAAAAGATGTTTTTTTTTATCTGTGGACGAAGAGAAAAAAAAAGCTGGAAGGCTTTCTATCCAGAAATAATAGTATGCAGGCCCGTTTTTTTTCTCTCACACAGATCTACACTCGTACTCTCACACGTCTTGCTTGTTGAAGGGATCATAATTCTCTTTTAGCATTTGCAAATTCCAGTCATGTACTTTCTCTTCTTGTTCCCGTCTTGAAGTTCTACTTAAGAGCGAGAGAAAAGGGGGTCTCGCTTTTGGAATCATGATCTACTCACGAAAGAAAATATCGCAAAAGTACACAGCTCAAGAAGGAGTTGTAGTGCACTAGCATAAAATTCAGCTACACTTTCTTCGAAATGCGGAAAGACGGCTTTTCTCACAAGGGAAAGCAGAAAAAAGTAGGCTAGGGTACTTTTAAAACCTGTAACAATGAGTTATTTTACGAGAGCTTTGGGATAGCTCGTTGGTTCTGTGCGAGAGGAATCGCAACTGGCGAAAAAAGGTAAAGTATACAGATATAGACTCTCTACTCTACTAAGGCCATCAAAGAACTTGACTTGATGTTGAGGAAAAGCAAATCCCCTCCAGAAGAGAATAGTAGAAAGCCCAAGTTCTTTAGAACAATTATGAAGGGCTGTCAGTCTAAAATCATGCTTGAATTTTCTTTTTTTTCGCTGTATATTTTAAGTAAACTCTCGGAGGGCTTTTCATCAGGGTTATGGACCAAAGTTTTGCGATTATTGTCATTTGCATGAATCAAAGAAGGTAAAAAATTCACAATTATCAGCTTATAAGTTTCGCGACTCACTCTTCAATTGTCCATGACACTTGTGGGTCAGCCATTCAGTTTTTTTAAAAATTTTATATTGTTAATGTATGGGAAAATCTGTTTCGCACTTATTCACGACACTCCATTAATGCTTTACATTAAGGATTACTGATGCGAAGAAGACATGCAAAATATGTTTTTTTAGAAAAAAAAGAATGTTGTTTCTGAAGATATAACTTGATTTAGCAAGCTTTTTTAGGCACAACGAAAGAATGTTGTTTACCAGGAAGAAAAAGAATATTCGATGATGCGTGCACGCTCTGTTTACCAATTGACGGCCTTAAAATACATATATGGATTTGTATTTTAAAGAGGTCGTTTGTGTGAATAAAACCCTTTCTAGGGAAAGAAAACAGATAGACATAACATATTCCATATTCTGGCAAGAAAGAGAAAAGAACATACTTTCTATAAAAAAGAGAAAACAGAGTGGGGATGAGAAAGCCTACGGGGAACATAGTGAAATGGATGGAATTGATAGCTGGAAGAGTAGAGTTGGGACATGTTGTTGTATATCAGGCGTTGTCAATGCTTGGCCGAGTGGTTTTGCAGTCAAGTAAGAATCACTGGATTAATCAGACCATGAAAGGATGGTGTGTTTTGAGATACAAAGTTGGTTTAAAAGAAAATATAGATTACATTTGACATGAAACCGTTGAGAAGTAATAATATAGTGCAAAGTCTCGTTTCAAAATGGGCTAGCTAACGGTGTGTAAAGATGGATGGAAGATACACAGCTCAAAGAAACGAAGCTTGGTTGGTTAGAATCACACTCTCTAGTCCTGGTTGCACGGTGATTAGCTTCACAGAGTGACTGGAAGGATTTAGAACTATTCAGAGATAGGAAAATAAATTTGTTGGCCAAAAGAAACCTTTGCGTAGGCTTTTCCCTTACTTTTTATCGTATGGGTTTTGGGTTTAGTAATTCGGTTGAGGACGAAAAAGCAAGAGGGAAAAAGATTTGGGGCATGGATGAATCCATAATCCATCCATATGCATGACTTTCTCCAGCCAAGAAAAAAGCTCGAGGCAAAAGTGGAGTCACGCTTGATGTGAGTGAAAGTATGTTTTTTTCTTGTGATGAAATTTGCAAGACAGTTTTGGGGAGGTAGTGAATAAAAATTCACTATATTTTAGATAGATAGTTAGAGATAGACATACAACCATGTTGTTTTGGTCTACATATTTGTTGGAAGATTTAGCTTGGTTGGGAGGAATCTTGTCTAAGCCACTCATATGGAAATGTGTGTAACGAGGCTAAGAAAATTCCTTCCGTATCATTTCCTTCGTTTTTAAAGAGAAGAGAAAGCGTATTTTCATGATAGTATCATTTCGTTGCTCCTCCCTGCTTTGTTTTTCATCTTCGTAAAAGCGTTCAAGAGGTTATTAGCAAGGACTGCTCCAAAAAGAGAGAACAAATTCATATGAAATCGATAAATCATCAGCGCAGAGAACGAGAAATATTATGAATCAATCAATAAAGACATAATCTGAATAGATCTGTTAACATAAACGACAATTCCTATGAAAAAACCGGAGATTTTTACGAACTAACGACACTCATGTGTCGTGTACGTAGTTGTCGCATGAAGCTAAATTAATTGTGATTTGTTTTTCACATCTTTTGTGTTGCAACTTTTATTACCTTCCCTTTTCCAATATTTCGGGGCAATTAAATAAACTCACTGTCGTTCCTAACAAACTAAAAGTTTTCTGCACTAATTACAATGACAAACATATCCCGCTTTCAAATGAATGCGGAAATTTACTCCAATGTTTTTTTTTGTTTTTTTAACACAATGTGTTATCAGTTAGAAAAGCAACTTGCAAATTTATATAGGTCACCGGGGTAGAGTGCTGAATTGACTCCAGCTTTTCTTCTTATGGGTTCATCGCTTTCAATTTTATGCAAAACGGATGTAAATTGGTTGAATTAGCGAGTTCTCTTTGAAAACTTAGATAAAGTAAACCAATCAACTTTTCGTTTTCACGTAAATATTGTAATTTTCTAATCCCGTGTCTGTTTATTTTTCAGATTTGCTCGTCAATTTATGAAGAAGACGAGAGGCTACTGTTAATAGCTGATTCACCAGCTGAACTTATTTCAAGAAGCCGGGTTTGAGATTGAAGAAGCCACGTTAAACAGGAAAAGTGAAACACTTCAAATTTCTCAACCAAAACCGCCAACCTTTTATCTTAAGATATGAAGCGAAGAGAAGGTAAGAGACGGGGTTTAATTATAAATAAGCCTTTTGATTAGCTGCAAAATAAATAAGAGCACTTCTAAAAATAAAAAGATGAAAAACACATGCAAAATATAAATATATTCTGGGCAGGCTCTCGAGAATATGCGCTAGATTGAACATTTTTATGACACCAAATATGCGAAACAAAGTTTTGTTTCGTGTCTTAGCCGTAAACAGACAAACAGGCATAAGTTTACAAACACGTGTCGGCTTCAACTTGTGTGGCATGTGGTCTCTGGAAGTTTCAAACAGATCAGTGAACTTTTTCCGCGAGCATGTCGAGTGAGAGTATTTATTTCATTGCGTAGACAAACATGCGTTGCTATTTTGACGGTGGTGTTGTGTTCTAAATGAAAGAAACAAGAAACCGTTACATGTCTGCTTCCAACTAAAACTTGAATGCAGCAGTTATCGTTTGCAGCATTAGCAAAGCTCTCTTTTCTGTAACAATCAAGATCATACGTTTTCCCGATTAAATTTAATTTTTAAGTCCGTTGGCTCTCTTAAAATTGTCGCTCGCCCCATGAATTAGGTACAGTTTAAAATTGAAACTTGTCACCTAGTTTTTATTCAGGAATGAACACCGCAATTTGCGCAGATTTAAACATTTGAGCGCTCTCCTTCGTAACACAGCTAGAGATTTCCTTTTGAACTTTCTGAATAAAAAAGAGCTTCTCCTTTTAAAGATTAAATTAAATCAGAAAAGAATTCCCTTTCTTCTTTTTGTCTGGTCAAAATATCTTGACTGCAAAGAAAGCAGTACCACCGCTCTGAGGTTTTTACGTAACTAACTTACATCGCAAAGATGAAAGAAAGGATATTTTTCTCTGAAGTTGATTACATCTAACAAGTCTGTCAAGAAAGAAGTTGATTTTCTTTGTAGAGTTTCCAAGAGTTTTCCTTCCCAACTCTACAGATCCAACTTTTATTGACCATGAGTTAGGGGTCATTCAGTTCCCACTAACTATTTATTACGCTTTCCAACCTTACCGAGATGAATTTCGCTATTCCTTTTATATAGACGTTTTGGTAATTTGATGATGAAAAAACGTATTATTTTTATTCGGCCGAATTTTATTTTTCTTTATGGACTTTTCAATATTATGTCTTTCAACTGACCACCAGTCTTAAAGGCGAAACAAGCTTTCTCAAGACGCCTATCTCAAGTTGAAAACTTTGAGGTAAACCCGCCAAAAAAGTTCTCTTATCGTGTAAAAATAAAGTCAATTCGTTAGTTGTTGCGGTGAATCGTTTATTGTTTGTCCACTTCTTCAAGAAAACTTTTAAGAAGGCGAAGTACACATTTATGTACTTACAGTAGTAGGCAAAGAAAATAACTTTTTTTGCTTTTGATGTGAGCACTTTTTTATACAGACGATGACTTAAATTGGACTTCTTGAAGGATAGTGTTTTTTAGTAAAAATCGTCAGTGGAGTACGGTCATGAAACATGAAAAATGCTATTAACAAGACAAAGCCATTTTATTGATTGCACCGCAAAGAGAATATCGACCTACTTTCTTTTATCGCCAACACAGGGAGCAAGTTCAATTAGCCCCAATATTGTTATTCCTCGTAGCTCCAAAGGAAATTTTTGTCTGCTGGATGTATGGACAGCCCCAAAAGGATTTTGAGGAAGGCTCATTGCCAGAAAATTATTCATGGGAATACGGTTTTATGAATTTGTATTGTACGTAGTTGGCTTAGAGATTTCGACTTTGGCTTGAAGAAAGGGAGTGCTAGAAAGCGATAGGGAACTTACGTAACAATCGATAAAGCTACAAGGAATTGCCATTAAAAAGGTAACAATCAAAAAGTCTCTTTTTGTCAGAAAAAATGAGTACGAGCTGTCGGAAGTTTAATGCAAAAAAAGTTAAAGGTAATAATAATGTACACTTTTATATGTAAGTTGTTTTTCACAACAGAATCCACTTGCCAAATGAACATTTTGAAAGGATTGTAAGATTTTTTTTAGTGAAAAAGTCTTGTAAAAAATGTTTATGTGCTTCAAGATGATTTCTTAGAATATGGGAAAGACATACATATAGCTTGTGATTGTGATCCATATACTTTCATGTTGGTTGTTTTATAAAGAGTAACTGCTGTGCTGTCCAAAGTGTCTAGAAAATTTCATATTATTTGCTTGTATTGATTAAGCCCATAGCTGTTCGCGATTTTTTTATATTCGGCTAAGTGTTTCATTGAATTGTCAAAAGAAATTGACTCCTGCCAGGGAAAGAAAGAAGAAATGCTTTTGGTTTGGGTTCAACACAAAGAAAATCTAGAGGACAATCGATTGACTTTGGCTCCGAGTTTTCTCCTTCGGCGCGGGTATTGGACCCTATAACGGACACGGCTAATGTAAAAGACGTTTTGCAGGCTTGTAATTTTCAAGGCTTGCTGTCGTGTGGTGATAGGTCTATTGACTTTCTGATTACAGCAAACAATTGGAAAAGAGAACTGCATGCCAGAATGGGCTGTGTTCAAACGCTACTGATATATGTTGGCACACAAACACTGGAGGATAAAAAATGTGGAACAAAATTTAGGGTACGATTGAAGGATAGTGGCTTGTCATTGAAAAGCGGATTGTCGAGTTGTTCGAAACGTTTGTTCGAGAAAATTCGAGATAAAAGTCACGGCAATAGTTAATTTTAAATTACAGGGAGTAGTTTTGAAAACCACGTTTAGCGTTTAGCACGAATTCTGTTGACGTACACACGACGGTGGCTAAACAAATAAGCTTGTCACCTTGCCATATCAAAATTTTACAATGTTGTTACGTAGATTTTATTACGAAAAGCTTCCTTTTTAAGCGAAGGGGGTGTTGAGCTGAAAAAGTGTCATAGATACAGTGAAAGGACAACACAATATGTGACATATGCTCAAAATGAATTTATAGTAACGGTAGGAGGGATTGCCCAAAAAAGGGTATGCACAACAAAAAAAAAAAAAAAAAAAAAAAGATTTGCTAATAAAGCGGGTACAATAACGGTAGTTCGACACATATGGTTGTCATTGCCGCGGAAATAGTGTCATGTCAACAAGTCATCAAAGTATAT
>VICI01002220.1:0-17597 GCA_019593645.1 Akabosia matsudoensis | reverse complement strand
ATTTGTGCATCCATGTGTAAATTAGGATTGACAATGTGCATATGTAACTTATTTGGCTAGCCAAATGCACAAATAAAAAAGATAATGATCAAAAAATATAACTTGGCTACGTTCGCTTGTTTGCTGAAAGGACTCTGCATGAAAGATAATAGTTTGATTGACTTGTGAAGTTTTCTTCCGGTTCTGGTGACACTCGTCGGAAATGGTTTGATCGTAAAGGCGAGCATATCAAGAAGGAAGGAACTACACCATAATTGTTTAGCTGCTTCGAATCTGGTTTCCTATTCTAATAGCCTAGGTAGTTTCCTAGAAAATAGCTGCTAGCAGTAAAGTTATACAATACGTATAATGGCGATGGCGAACATCTTTTCACGCAAATAGCTTATTTAGATACTTTGTAATATAGCCGCTTATTACCGGATGGCAATAGTAACAAAATGAAGGCTCTTTGTGAAATGATCTTTATCCGTTTCTTTCAATTTTTTATGAAGGGACGCTTTTTAATAGTTAGATAGTAAAACAGGGAAGACGCGGACACAATAAATGTTCAAAAACTTTAAGGGTACAAATCGAACAAGTTTAAAAGGAGATTGAGTTAGATTTAAATTGTTATGTTCTATAGGCGCACATTCAATATATAATTAAATTGTTCATACATATTCGTATCATGCAAATCTGTGAACTGCATATTGTGAGAGTTTGTTTGAATTCTAGCATCAGTGCAAGTATGCAGTGCGATGACCAGGTTTGTAGACATTGGTACAACAGCCACAATTGTTTTTTTTTAATTAAATGAAGGAGTGTGAACAATGCACCAGTACATGTGTGGCGCAGTACTATTAGCACTTCAAGCAACAAAGCTCGAGAGCGAAAGCGATATGAATGAATGAGGAACCGACTGTTAATTAATGAAAATATGTGTTATTTAATAATAGGGAAAAATTACATAAATGGAGAAGCACTAAAATCGAAAAATATTGATGAGTACCATATGTGACAGGAAATGCTAGTAATATAACCTTTTGATTGTTTCATACAATCTCATTTATGGGAAAATTTTCAATTCTATACGAACTAACAGAATACTTAGGCAGCATCAAATAAGGAAATAATTTTGATCATGGCAACGCATTTACACCGATACATTGTCAATGTCCATCAATATATTCCAAAATCAATATGATGGAACAGTAGAGCATTTAAAAATTCATATCAGATCAAAAATACTCAGCAATCAGTCAATTATTGACATTCAGAAACAATCGGAGACTTCATTTAACAAAAGAGCAGAGATGTCAGAAGTCTGTTCTTACAGTCCCATGCTCACAATTGTAATGCTTAAACTAAGACTTATGTAATAAACATTCGCAAATAATAATACTCCCATTCCCGAATAATAGCCAACATAGAAAAAGTGTAGATTATTTGGATACACTTTGGGTATCTATCTAGCACTAACTCAGCATTTAGAAGGATAATTGCCTTTTGTCATAGGTCCGCCAATCATATATAATTTGAAGATGTTTAAAAAAAACTTTGTGTAAAATTTTTAATAATAAAAGAAAACATTGTTGAAAAAAGAAAGATATAATTGTGATAAGATAGGTGTCATTCTGCAATTAAGTTGACCAAAAGAATATTTTTATGTGAGGTAGACTATATATCTTACAAAAAACTATAAACCATAAATGCATTTGTAAAAAAAACATTATTAACGAATTTTTTTAGATTTCGGTGTTCGGATTTAGAAGCGATGTTCGTAAGGATCTTTCCTACAACCATTCTGTTCCTACTCAAGACATGGCATGCGTAAATATCGGAATTGGATTGATCATTCCGATCAGATGCAAACCCAAAATCACATCAACCTTCATGGCTCGAATACTTAAAATATTAAGCATTGCGGAGCAATAGCTTTATGAGGTTACTATAGTCGTAGATCGGTATCTTGTTTCTTTGCCTCTCCGTGTTTCTGCGACTCCGTTTAACGCCTGTAGCCAACAAGCTTCCTTCGATCAGGCTCAAACTTTGTGAGGGTATTTATTATAGCCCTATAAACTCTTGGGCCCTTTTGGATAAACCCTTCACAGGTTCCTGCAGGTGCGTCAAATGTTTTTTAAATGGCAACTGGAGTTCATTATTGGTGGAAAGATACCTCTATATTGTAAAAATACCAAAAGCTTAGGTGCCCAACTCATCTTCTGGGGTCCTACAGGGATCAAACATTAAGATATTACGACCTTTAAAGCTGTTGCTAGGTACCCGCAGGTACTCCTTACGCAATGCTAAATTCTAACGTTCCAACGTTTTATTATCTTTCCTGATTAAAACACGTGCATGAACAGTCAGTCTCATGGCATGTAAACATGAGCTCGAGTGTCGTGACTTTTCATATTTTGACGGAGGCAACAAGGAATTTTTTTCCTTTACTGACGGACCACTGACGGTGAAAGTAGAAGACGAAGAAGAAGACATCTGATACAGGCAACAGACGAATATGGTAAACAAATGTTAATACTGAGTTCTATTTTGCATTGAAATAATCCAATGGAAATCCAAAAGATATGTGATAGACTAAACGGGACACCATATTTAAATACAGTATGACTTGTTTCACCCTCGTGGCACACCTTTTTCCAATTCAACTACTGGCCTTGGTAAAGTATTGCCAATTCAATCGAGGTATCGAGATTTTCTCTCTCAACTCACATATTGAAAAGATTAAAAACCTGGTGTTCCCTATAATTTCTTGGTAAATGTATAAAGAATCTGCAGAAGGTAAACTTTCACCAACAATGCGCTTTTTTTACTGCTGTTGCCAGCTAGCAAAACGGTTCCCTATAGCTTACCCATTACAACATTACTATCTGTTGATGTCTATCTGCGTACTGTCTGTTTTGCCGCTTTAAAATGACTGCATGAAATCTAAAGAGCAAAGCTCCCATTTCATTGGCAACATCACAGCATCTTTTAACACGGGAAAACCTCTTGCTTTCTCTGCTTCGCACGATGCGCACACCTAAATCGCCACGAATCTAGAACGTGTGTGACACATTCAAACAAACATATGCTCTACGCAGCTTTATCTTTTACTGTCGAAATAAAGTACATTTTTTCTTTTACGCCATTTACAAACAAAGTAACAATGTGTAACTATTCATTGTGAAGTCACTTAAGTCCATTCACAGAAATAGAAAAAGGAGAGGATGTGCATTTGTAAAGATCGTTAAAAGTTTGTATAGCTTCATATATTATTTAACTATAGAAGAATAATGTTATTGTATTGATTCTTTAAAGCCGTTCCAAAGAGTTGAATGGAGTTTCTCATTTTCCCCTTGAATCTGGGTTCCATTCGGCAGCTCAACAGTATCAACATCCGCGAAGTTTTCTCTTTTCTCATCAGTGTGTGTATGGCCTCTTGCGGTGAAGCTTGACTTTCTCTCCTCCATGTGCATCACATGTGCAATGCATATATCAGTGTTACAAGAGTATTAGGGATGTAGCTGAGTAAAGAAACAAAGAAGAGACCAATCATTTTCAAGTTGATTCTTACTATAAAACGTGTATGTGTGTGTTTTTTGAACAGACAAACAAAATTTCATTTTACCTTAGTTGGCAAAAAGTAATCTGACGTAACCGAAAACCCTTAGAAATTCTTTCTTTTTGAGAGTAATGTGCTCGCTGTGGCTTTGTGCTATGTCTTGGCACTGGTGGAGGTGAACAATAAGAAAATATCTCATTTCCAATTTATTAGCTCGGAGAGAAGCGAGAATGTTTGGACCCAAACGAGCTTTCATTTATTGAAACTAACTTTGCTCGTGTGTTTAAACATTAGTTGTCACTAGTATTCGTGAGCTGAACTGAGAAATAGTATTTCGAAAACATGAAAGTCTTTAAGTAAAGATTCCACATTGATATTTTAAAGACCGTGTTTTCGTGTAAAGTTCTTACATGATTAAGTGACCCCCACCTTTTTGAAATGAAATGTGAGTTAATGTTTCTTGTGGCTTTTCAAGAGTGTGCTAATTTTTAATTTTTTTGGCAAACAAGTTACGTTGTGTGGACAATGTTTTGATTGCCGCAAAGCTGAATTCGGTTCTTTGTTTATTATAGTCAAGTTACATAGATCCGAAAAAATTATAACCAAATCCTTATTCTGTTTGGTAATGTTTTGTGAACCTTCGATTCCTATCGAAACAAAAATTACTATTAAAGCCATTGGAGCCATATAATTCGTAGAAAGCAAATGACCTTATGTACTTTGAATTTGTAATAATAATTTTCAGCGTTGAGTGGATATCACTGCAGAATAACAATTAGTATTGAAATGTTTTGAACCCTTGTGGCGCATATTTTTCGGAATTTTAGGCACTTGAGATTTGCATGAATTGTATTTTTTTAACAGCATTCTTCATACTAGGAATGGGAATCCTCAATACCTTTGAATTACTGCTGTTGCATTCTTGTAATTATAGGTAGGATTTGTGAGAATAAATTAACGTTGTTGTTTTTATGAAGAATGAAATACTCTAGCTGATGATGATTTACTTTCCAGTGTTAATTATAAGGTACTTTAGGGTAGTATCGCAATTCTATTTTAAAGTAAGTTTCATATGATTACTAGCAGTGGCAATTAGCTATAAAACAGAAAATCAGGAAACAAACGACGAACACAGGCAAACAATAACTAACGGTCGACAGTTTTTAACGTAAAAGCATATCATCCGCAGAGTACTGGCCATTTACAAAGTCATCATTCATCATAGTATGTTTTGTCCTGATACGAGAACTTTTGAACAGCGAATGAATATTCAACTAATTGAGTCACAGATTGGACTTTTTACTACATAAATCTAACAAGAATAGACTGGCTATAATCAGTGTACTAGAGTACTATAATCAGTGTTATTTTGTTTACAATGGATATGTGGTATAGATTCTCGAAACGGTGCTCTATGAGTTAAATAAGTATGATGACAATGGCCTTTTTTCTTCTTTCAAGTCTTCGAGTATATCATTCTTTACTTATACATTCCTTTAAAACGACGAAATATGCTCGCGTTTTCTCTTTCAAAAGCGATGCTATTGTCGGCCCTTACTTCGCCACTTCTGCTGTTGACAGGAGTCTCATTATCGGGAAGATAAAGTGGACTCCATAATCCTCTAATTAACTTAACTGTCAGTCGAGTCTCTTCTTGGGTGACGCACAATCATCGTTTTAGCATCCTGGAAATGTTCCTTGGTAATTGTTCTCATAGGGTTAGTAGAGAAAACTAGAACCCGCTAAAGTCTCAAAGGTAGTTCCAATTCAGCATAGTTCAGGTCCCCATATAGTATGCGAACTCATGCAGAGCAAACCATTTCAACAACTGAGCTTGATATTGATTTAGGCATTATTTATACGCGCGCGTCACTTGCAGCATCCATCAAGTCGATTATTGGCAATCTTCACTCCGAATTTTCAATAAAATTGACATCAGGGTCAAAGGAAGATTATAAGTAGTTGTTAGGATCATAGGGCATGGTGAAGAAGCATATAAGTCATATGTGTTTCTTTGTGCAAAAGGTTTATTTAGTCACCAAAACAAACATCTCTTATGCATATTTGTACACATAAATTAGCTTTCAAAAGTCTCTTTATAACATCTCTTCAAAGTTTCTGGAAGTAATGAGGTAGAGCTTTGTCATTTCCTAATTCCACACAACAACCGTGAGGAAAATGAGATGAAAGAAGACACGAATGACTTAACCTATTTTATGTGAGGACCACTCCATTGGGGAGAAGGAAGTAAGCTTCTAATTTTACAGGGTGAATTCTTAACAGGAGAATAAGTAAACTGCCCTCAAATAAGTCTTTCTTTTTGAGCTGCTGCATTTTTAAAAGACGTTCAAACGAAAGCTTAGGTAAAAACAGAAGCTTAAATGCCTATTATGACCTTTCCCTTCTCTAAACTGGATTAAATTCTGAAATCAACCTACAAATTCATTTTATATATGTTTTTGTAGACGGTGAAAACCTATTAAAAAGTGAACTCACGTTTCTACAGTCAATTTTAACTAAAAGCACAAACTAGTTATACTGTTAAGCTTTTAGTTATATGATGCAATAATCTGTCTGACCCTAGGAATTTTTGTGTTTATGTGCCATTATGGATCTATTCAGACTTTATGTAGTATCGCGTCTTTCTCCTTTTAAAAACCTTTTCATTCAATAAAACAGGTGACGTTCCGGAAAAAAAGACGATATGCCAAACTAGAGCAAAATGTACACGGACAAATTTTTCTGACACAATAGCTGGATTGACTTGAACCTGAAAGAGAAAATATTAGTGTGCGAATGCCTCCATATTGATGTATTCCGGAGCACAAACCACGGGCTCGACATTAAACAGAGGTTGGACCTGGGTTGTTTTTGGACTCGTTCTTGTCAACTGTCGTTATGGAAGCAATTCTGAATTCCATGTGATTCTTCCCGAAACGTGTAATTTGCCAGATACTTTCAATCTGACATGGATACGATCCATGGTCAACCTTGGGATCCGGGAGGAACAAACACCCATCATTCTGAACATAGTTGATAGAAAAGGTTAGGGTACTTCAGTTCAATTATAACGGTTGAAGTTGAATGAAATGCAATTTATTTTGGTTCTTATATACGTTATATTTGAAAGCAAATTCGTTGATAGAAAATAAATGACTTCAAGGAGAAAAGTCAAAAGGGATGAAATGAGTGTTTCCCTGAATCTGTTATAACTACACTACTAGAAGTTCAATTTCAGTATTTGAATCATAAGTATGTAACCTAGCCTAACTTTCTCTCTGAGACAATCTCCTCTGTAATAGTTTTACAGAACTTTGCGATAGTTAGTCTGTTGAGTTTGTAGTCGTATGAAGAAAAGGGAGCAAAATAGCATCAAGTAAGCCATTTCATGAATTTTGTTCTTCCTTAAGATGTCTGTGATGGAAGCAAAGGCCTGCTGAAATTCATCTCCATTGCACACGCTGATCCAAATGGAAAGATGATCGCTTCGTTGGAGCCCCATTTATGTCCTACAGCAAGCACTTTCACTCGATCTCACCGGAAAGAGTTTATTTCTTGGACTTGTTCCCAGGTATACATTATAACAACTCTACCTTAACTCCACTTTGCTTAGTAAGGAAAAGCAGCAAAAAATAAAATATAAATTGTGATTTAGTAAACACAACTGTCATTACGCAATTCCTCCTATCTCTCTTCAAAATGTGTCGACCTTTTTCGTTAGACTCTAGCCTTATGCACATACCAGAATTGTATCTTTCCCTGAGGAGTTTAAAGAAGCACATCATTTTATTTTCTCTTAACTGTTCTCCGTTCTGATTCATCCATATCGTTGAATGTTCCACTAGGAGTAGTTCCGCGTGAGGTTGTGTAATCGTAGAAATGATATGCACATTAAAGCGAATATTTTTCACCTTTTCTCATGAATACAGCGAAATGTACAGGGGGAAACAGCTTTTATCTCACATTTCTCAAGAGCGTCGCACAGTCAGGTTTTCTCCTTGAAGATGAGGCTCAATGTTATTCAAGTTCTTGGAGTTGAGCAAGCAAAAGATTGTTAGTTTTAACCATGGCCTGTTAGTTACGCTTCGTTAAACACTAGTGTTGTAATGATCGTTCCATTACACACAAAGTAGAAGCATGAAACAAGAGCTCCTCAAAGTACACAAAGAAGGGTTAAAGAAGGCTTTTACTTACTAAACATGGTGCAATACAAGCGTTAATTCGTAAGTTCTACGTTTGTGAATCGAACGTCTAGGAAATAGTAGAGAGGAAAGATTACAAAGTACAGACACTGCTAAACAATGCTTATTTAGTCGAATTTTGCATAGTACAACATCCATAGCATTTCGTGATAATGACGCATTTTTCTTGTTCATTAAGCATGCAGCCCAGAATGCTGGAGTGATCTCCCTAAAACCTCAAATTCCTGATGTGATATTAGCAATTCAGCGCATGCTAAGGTATTCCCGGTGGGACAACGTGGCTATAACAAAATCCCGTTTTGGTAAGTATCACTTTTAACTACTAACAGTATAATAACCTACATGTTTTCCCCTTGACAACAAAAACCACATGCTCACATCACAGGCACCTTCAACCTTTGCAGGTAGTCTGGTTATAATCAAAATGATGATATGGTTATGAAGGAGTTTTACTTTATTCAGTTTTTGTCTTGTTTGTTTCACTTCAAAGAGGATATTCCGTGTGTACAATATAGTGCAAGTTTAAGTACCCTATTGTAGGGGTTTCTTCCGAAATGTAGAACTTCTGTTTTAGTGCTGGTTCCAATATTCCAAAAATTCAGACCAAAACGTCACCTCAGAATGATACGAGTGTGAGCCACCAGCCAGCAGATATCGTTTTTGTTTTCGTCGCCATTTATGATAGCTTTAATATCCCACCGTTAGGTTTTATAGTTGTTAGGGGAATGCTAATCCTTAAATAGTGAATAAAAACAAAGTGTACGAAAAGGCTCCCTGGAACGAAAAAATGTAGGCGGTGTATCTAAATACATCTGCCTGTGCACATACGAATTTCTAGCGACAAATGGAAAAAGGAGAAACAACATTTATGTTGTATGTAATTAATAGAAGATTTGTTCGGATAATTTTAAATTAATTTCAATTTATGTGTCACCACCCTTTGTGTCACTTGAGAATATGAATTTTTCTCGAATACGTTTTGCGCTCAATCAACTTTGAAAGAGACCTTCAGATATCGACACATACAATAGAGACGAAAATAACCAGGGAAAAATTTCAAAATGGACCAACGTCAATCCATCGGACACACTGACCCATACATTCGCACATACATTCGCACATACATAGTTACGCATCTCGTCACTTTTCAGATGAACTTGTAGTACCTAGTATAAGAATTTAAAGTGTTGTGTCAAACGGCGACCATGTAGTATGGCAGTAATAAATGAAATCGTCCACCCCTTATGAACTACAGTTATTTGGATGTATGATAAAATCTATGCTGGTTGGTTACTAATATCCTTAAAAACGAAATATCGATTGCCGAAATTTCATTTTGTCCTTTTATTTCGCTATAGCGATGGTTGATGAAAGAAGAAATTGTAATACTATTGAGAGATAGAAAATTGTTTGTTTTTATGAATATATGTTTAGTGGTGCAGCAATAAAATGATTTGAGATAATCCTGTGCAAAGACGAAAATAATTTGACTTTGTCGATGAACATGATGGAATTTGTCTTAGAACCTAAGGAATCCTATAGTCAACAGATGAACCTCATTTTCATATCATCGTTTCCTGTTGATGAGCTACGCTTCTTTGAAATCAAACAAAATATAAAAGTCTTTGAAGTTCAAATCATTGAAGGTTTATCATCTGCACTTTTCGTCATGCCTATTTTGCGTACTTGCTTCAAAAAGTATTTCCATGAAATCCAACATCCATTTATATACTACAGTGACACGAATCTTTAACTTGTAGAAAAAACGAAATTTAAAACTTGCCGAAAACTGCGTTGAAAATTGCTATTCATAAGTTAAGCAAGAACCTGCAAAAATAGTTTTTGCTGGTAAACGGTAAATATTCAATTTGTTCTTTACCGAATTCTATTGATAATCCTGGAATTTTTTTACATAAATACTTAGATAAAAGCCGGTTTTGTGACGACGTTGGAGCTTATTTGCAACAAGAAATAAGGGATCGGGTCAATAAATCTGTGATCGCTCTGGGTAACTATGAGGATTTCGAACATCAATTCTTCTCTTCGATTACACACAACCTTGACGGTAAGCCTGTGATTAATGATTTTAAATTACTAATTGAGTACATTTAGTATGTATGTCATAAATTTACAGCACGTTTACTCTAACAAAGGATATTTATAAGTGAACACCTTTCACTTACAACATTTGATGGTTGGATCAGTCATCACTTGATTTGCGATTGATTGCTACTCACTTCCTTAAATAACGTCATTAATCGTGCATTGTAATCTATGATAAATATTGCCATTTGTCCCATGCACAAAAATGTCGATCATAGTAAAACCTACACGATGAAAATGACAGTACAGAACAAACAAAAATTCGGCAACTATCAATTTATAATTGTTTGTATGATTTTGTTGTGTATCTACAGCATTCGGAATCTCACTTGACTTTTGTTGATGTAGCTTTTTATTTTCATCAACGAGGTTTGAACTACTCTTCTGACTGATATAGTTCAGATCCAATGACAAGATCAAACGAAAGTTTTGTGTACGCTAGCTGATTAAACTTTCCGAAACAACAACTTTGGCTTTCTAATCAACGTCTCATTGTCAGTCTACGAACTTTCTCTGAATCTGTGCTCACAATTCTATTAAACTATCCAACTGTATGACACTGAAAAGTTTTTTGTCATCGCAATCCCATTCGTACTAACTTGATGGCATACATTACTGAATGTCGGAAATAGTTTTTTGTTCATCATTGTTTTCCAGCCTAATGGAAACATTCATTTAGCAGTTAACATTTATTCTATTGGATATAGTGAACGTAAGAGAAAAGTATTGTTCCTATCCTGGTTACCTAATAAATAGCTGACGCTGACACCAAACTATCTTTCCACTAAACCACATTGAATGCAAAAACGCAAGTAGAAACTGACTTTCTTTGACTTTTCAGAAGTTTCTCCAAAAAAATTACGTTGTCTGACAAAGAAATACCTATGTATCCACTTGGCAACTTTTATCACATGATACATTTCCAGATATGCGAGCTGGGTTCGCAATGCCCACTACGTATACAAGTTGACAACAATATTGTGAATGTTTACCCTCTTAGGTAGTAAGACAGTTACTTCAGGAAATTTTAAAAACTCGACCACGTATCCGAATGGAATGATCTTTTTTTTCAGTTTTTCCTCTATCTTCAACGACCAAAGTTGTACAGCTTTCGCCAGAAAGAAAGTTCGCAAAAAAATATTACCAGTGCTAAACTTCATTGAAGTGAAGGAACATTTCTTCTTAACAAGTTTATCTTTAAAAAACAAAAAATTGTGAAAGGGAAAACAACAAGATGCCTTTAGCGTAAAGACCTTGTTTGTAGATACTATTAGCGGTTGAAAGGAAAAGTGTTGGTGCAAAAAGGTTTTCAAATTCAATGCTTTTGTTTTCCATTTGTTTCCAGGACTATTCTTCTGTATTTCATATGACTATGGTTTCACTCATAACTTATCCCGCAAGACTGAACTAAGAAGCTTTGGTGCGTCTGTTAGAAAGATACCGCTAGTACTTTTACCCGAATGGCCACTTCCCGTGGACATTTTTGCACCGCCAACTCCAACGCTAGCATTGGTTGCAAATTCCTACCCACGAGTTCAAACTACCTCTTCCTTTGATTTTCAACCAAAAAGTTGGGACCCAGTGCAAACCACGTCCGAAAACACGTCACCTTTAAAACAACTGGTAAATTTCTATGTGCTTTTAAATCCAGCTGCAGACGCATGAATGTTAATCCCTATTAGTTTGTATTTTATGGTTGATATTGGCAAAGATATCAGCCATCACTAGAACTGGTTTCAAATGGTATAGTGTTGTATCCGTTGAAAGTAGTAGTAGCTGATGAACTCGCGAACTTTAGGCCCTCATTCAAGACTTTCGCTTATAATAATTTTTGTTGTTTTACAATTGTATCTTTATCATTAGTACTGATGCACTTAATGTTGAGTAACAAAAAAGTATGCTGACTGAAAGAGCACCATCCGAGAAAGTACTTGCATTAAAAGATTCTTAACATGTATTTATTAGGTATGCGAGAGGATGTACGTAAATAATTGAACTTCTTTGAGTAAGAATGGAAAAACCCATTAATATTTCCCTAGTTTTGGAGTGAACAACTTGAATGTAATTGGGAAAGTCTGTCACTTGGCAACTTCCTTAAAAGGACAAGGACGTGTGAAAAGCCAAATGCTACGAACCATAACTGTCAGCAAACATAATAGAAACGCTCTAACACGTTAACATGTAACAAACAAAAAAATTGGCACCAATTAATTTCCAGATACAGAGTATCAAATGGTACGCTAATCTATTATGGTTGGCCTTTCGTCGTTTTGAGGATGTCCGTTTCAGGTTTTCCGATGAAAATTGAGGTACGAGTGCACATAGATACCAAATTTCATGATAGCTCCCATTTGAGATCTAGCACAGGCCTGAAATTCACGGCCTGGGCTGAAAACATTTGCTCCTTTAGTTATTTTGAGCCCTTCAAATGATCTTTTGCTCCTACGTAAACATTCATCTAATAAATTTGCTTTATACCAGGTACAATGGAAGAATAATACTAGTTTGTATTAAAAAGATCCTCAAAGGCCTTGGAGGTATAGTTTTAAATCATTTCACTAGCTTGAAAACAAAACAGTCAAATCATTAATAATTATTGCACTATAAAGACTGGCTTTCCGCCGTTCTAAAAACAGGGATTTTGTAAGTGCACCGAATGACAATGAATTAGGGAATTTAATAGTCAGCTCAATACATGTTCGAGCGAACTGGCTAGCGTAATATGTTCAAGTTCTTCACTGTAAAGGGTTGTGAAAGGAACGATATGATCATAATTGAGAATTTTATTGTACCATTCGTCCAGCTACAACATCACGTGTAAACCTGTCAACGTAATTGTTCATGAAGCGCTGTCATGTACATGCTTCTTTCTTTATTTGAAGACTTTTCCCCTTGTAATTTTCTTTGCAGGAAACACTTCTGGCTCAAATGATTCTGAAAAGCGTTAAACTTTCGTTGGAGCGAGATCTATTATTTGAAATGGAGGATCGGGAGGCAACAACTCCTTCGTTGGTACCATCACCGGCCATTTCGACGGGTGCCTCTGGCGGCCCAATGAGCTCAAGAACTCCCAGTGTCCGCCAACGTCAACAGCAGGAATCTTCAATGAATGGCAAACAAGCCAGTTTATCACCATCAGCACCACATGGTGATTCGGCTGTGAATGAAATGTATACATCAGCCCTTCTAGAACACCAGTTTCTCTTTTCAGTCTTACAATACGAAAAAGCTAGGTAAATATTCAGCTTTACTACAAAGTATTTCCTTTTATGCGTAAATACATTTTGTTTTTCTCTTCCACCCACATTAGCACAAAACCTGTGTATTTCTGCTTTCACTTACTTGTCTACAGTCTCCATGATACGCTGTTGCGAATGCAAATTCATAATTGATGACATAATGAGAGACTAAAATGTTTTTTTTTCCTTCAATGGTATTACAAAACACACCTCCTTTCTTGTTATAATGCATTAATCATGGATGCTAAGATTCCGAGTGTTGTCCGAGATTTCCATAGAATCCTTTTATATATAATGGAAACCGCCTTATCCTTCTGGTTGAAGATGCCATTTTATTGAATCTTACCTAGCAGGTCACTTACAAGCTCCATTCCAGGCAGGCATGCGTAGCACATCTATGCATGTTGGTACAATGCAGTTGTAAGGAAGTTATAAAATTAGTATTTCAAGTAAGACATTTTATTCACATGGGAGCCATTCATTCAGCTGCTCGGAAGGACAAAAGTATAAAGTACATTGAGCAGTACCAAACAAGTGAATAAATTACCATAACGAGCCTCATATTTTTAATCAAAATATAAAAGGATTTCACTATTGAATTATTTAAGGAAAAAAGATTCATCTTACTAAAGAAATTTTGTAAAAAAATGCAGCAATTTTCTGAGAAGAAATGAAGACGTGTTTCGCTCTACTTTTAAACAATGCAATATATGGACTAATTAGCTCAATTCGACAGACTTAGATACTTCTTCAATGTTTTACCGTATTTAAAATTGCCAACCTCTCGTACCTGACCTAATTATACTGAACAAAGGGGACATCCGAAAATAATACTTCATATGCCATATAGTCACTTAACTACGTACGAAGAAAGTTTCCAAATAAAAGGGAATATGTCAGATCTTCGAAGCAGCCAGTTTCGAAACGTTATAAGCCGTTACATTTTCAGGTGTTCCATGCAAGCAAGCTGGTTGATTTTGTTACAAATGGTACACATGCAAGCTGCAATACGCAATGACTAATATTATATTATGTGCAAATTTGAAAAATAATATGGGCCAGCCAACTCATTCTGTTCTGCTTTATTTGAATTTTCTCTCCGTCACGATCAGGCGTGCGAAAAGTTTTCATTCTTATGGAACGTATAAAATGTTGTTAGTCAGCTAACTCGTAATGACATTATGAAAGTCATACTTGTAGAAAACTGGAACTGGGTCCAATTTTTGTGGGCACCCCGCAAAATGAATAAAGACTAGAGAACTGGAAAGATACAGCGAGTTTCTGAAGAGGAAACTGGAAAGGAGAAAGAGGAAAAAGCGAAAAGCAACGCTGCGGAGGTGGCACCGCAACGATAATATAACTATAGCATCAGGCAACTTTGCACATAAATATCAGCCAGCCTCCGTTAGTATGTCAAGTATTACCACACTAAGGCTTAAACCTTTTTATATCAAATCACAAATGTTACTGAGCTTATAGAACACTCATTTTCTTGAAAAATATTCCCCTGCCAACCCTCCCGGTAAACAAATATAATGGCTCAGCACATAATCACTGCTAGAAGCATCTCATCTCAGTTTTTAATACTGCTGTTAGGATAGGAAATTAGATTGAATTTTGTACATCGCATAGTTATGCGTGATATTTGTTTTGTAACCACTACTCCACTGGGTGTTTTTTCGAATGTAATATAAATCGATGGCTTGTTCTAAAGTAATCGCAGGACGTTTTTTAAGTATTTGTTCAGATTTTTCTATTTAAATGAACAAGTCACAAGTAATAATTGGAAAGTATACCATTTGACGCATATTTCCAGCAACTAGGACAGGCTTTTGACAGAGAGGTTGGCATTTAAGATTTGTGCGCAAAATTATAATTAATGGTTAAGGAAATCCGGACTTGATAGTTTAGAAAATCCAAGGTCAGATATGACTAATTAGGATTCGAATTATAACTCCCACTCAAGTATTGCATTCATCTATCTTTTTTGGCACGTATTTGGAGGTTGCCACGCCATTTAAAAGGCATGTTTTGGAGCCAAGTTTACCAAACGCCATGACTTATGATGGGTTCATACCTTTAGCAGTAACTACAAAATTGCGAATGCCAGGAAAGGTGTCTTCCCATTTAGGGCATTACTTTTACTCTACCTAATGTTCATTGCAAAAGGCCTGCATAATTTTAAAGCAAAGTTTATTTTACGAATGTTTAAAGGAAATTCAGACCTTAATGCTTGAAAGCTTTCTCAAATAAAATGTTGCCTTTTATACAGGTGGCATCCTCTTATCAACCTTGTTAATGGAGAGAAGCACTCAACAAAGGGAACTGATAGATCTCCAACTTCTAACGAGAATTATGCTGGGGAGAAAGAATCAGCGGGTAAGCGAGAAGGGCAGTAATAGTCTACTGTGAAACTCTCCAAAACATGGCATAAAGGTGTCGTCAACATTAAGAACAAAAGTTGCCAAGTTTTCCTTTTGTTCTAGTTTCCAAAATTCACGCAAATGCACTCGAGCAAATCAAGCCAGTGTTGCAAGCTCCGTTTCATTTTCTCAAAGAGCAGCTTTTTTCATTAATACATTAGTCTACCGTAACAGTATTGCAACAAATGGAAAGTCCCATGCCCCCTAATATTTTTCTTCAATAATCACACGCAATTGTTTCCGAAATCCGGTCATAATTCCACGTTCAACTTCTTACCATTCTACAACTTCTGTATTCAGTGAATCAGTACTTCTTTAATTCATAGCAGATAAAAAAATTGAGCTATGGAGAGTACTAAATAATTGAAAGAAGATCGACTCAAAGGACCTCTGAGCTTAATAGTAGTAATCTATATCTGTCATAGTTCTCTTTAATTCGATTCTCTTTAATGACTCGGAATCGGAATTGTCCACTATGCTATGACAGTTTCCAAATGTTTATTTTTGTAGAAATAAAAAATGAGTATCTTCTGGCGTGGTTCAAGATTGCTCTAGCCATTTTGATCTTTGGGCTGGTCGTACTGGGGACAGGTGTTTTAGTATTTTACTTCAGGTGAGAACATCTATCCTATTATATAAAACTTGGTTGTTTTCGAGAAATAGTAGTATTTCCTGTTGAGCATATGCAGATTTGCATCTAAAATTCATTTGTTAAAAAACCCACAAACTTAGTTATGAATAACAGAGGTTGTGGGTAGGCGCATGTACAAGGTTAACATATTATATGTAGGCATGTTTTTTAATAGAGCACGCTCTCGGTCTGGAATATACAAAGATCGCAAGTTTTATTCAGCAAAGCAGTGTCGAAGACTTTCTTTGAGGCATAGAGGTCCGGGTCCATACAAGATTTTGTTAAAATCTAGTGACATCACTTACGAGAATGGAACCACTCCTGAAAATCCTAAGCGGGTGAGTTATGTTATGCTTCACCAACGGAAAGCTCAATTTCATTAATGTGCAATTACATTCTAATTAAGTCTTAACTTTCCTCATTAGTGACAATTTCACTATACTAGTAAAACGCTCGAGTATAAATCTTTTGTAGAGTGGTCATGTGGTGTTCTGATTTCATTTTATGATCCATGACTTTATCCGATTTTGTTCAAAGCAAGAACGATGCGTCGTATGTGCATACCTACACCATGCTTGCTTACGTAAACGCGGCCGCAGTTATGTATGTATTTCTTCCTGGCTTTATGTTGTATGTTATGTATCTGTAGATTGTTCCACTTGAGATCAGTCAATTCCATGCTCAGTGGTTTTGGAACAATATAGCAGCTAATGAATACTAATCCATAAAATCCAAACTTATTTCTCAATTGTATATATTTACTTTATTGTATCAAACAGTCATCAAAATCCCCATTCATCAGCAACCTTAGTGCGTTTCAGCGAAGCTCGCAAGATAAGCCGGACTTGCTCAAAGGCTCGTTCGGTGGAAGCAGCAGTACCCTTCGGAAGCAATCTAGTGTTTCCAACATAAAAAATGAGAGTGGCACTCTGACAGGATCTGCGCTCGGGGATCGCATAGCTCGTTACAAAGTAAGCAAAAGTAGCCGACTTTCTCTTTTTTGTAGATTCGCCGCATTATATTTTTTCTATGCATCATCCAACCTCCAACTTGAGCAACTCCATCCAACCTCTTTTATTTACCAACTAGCTTTTATTTTATAGTCGAAACACATACACACCAGCGTGCTTTCAAGACCAGCGCTTCGTTATTATCAGGCACATATTCTAAATTCACATGCGGTATGAATGGAGCACTGAAATGTTCATCGACGTTTACGGCTACATTTTTCCTCATCCGTAGAAAGATGATATGATTTTAAGGTGCACAAACCAATAAATGGTGATAATCTGTATGCGGACAGCGTTCCAACGTCCGTGACCATACGACCAGTGGGTCCGTCAAACGTTTTTGTCCGCACCCAAACTTAAGACTATCCGATTGTCCAATAATCTTATGGGGATGGATGGGGCAAGATAATTTTGTAAAGTTGATACATGATTGTTAATTCGACAAGAG
>VICI01002219.1:0-17601 GCA_019593645.1 Akabosia matsudoensis | reverse complement strand
AACTGTTTCGCATGGAAATCCTTTTCTACAGACGACACACCGATGCTCAGTATTAGAGTCTTGGTCAATTAGATGGGATGATACAGGTTGAGAAGCTCTTCCGCAAATTTTAGGATAAACAGCGCCATGCGTTTTGTAGCAATGATCAAACGATTTGCTTTGGAGGTTGAAACTGTCTCCACAGAAGTTGGAAGGAAGGAAGGAAGAAGAATGAACTATGGCAACATTTTTTTAGAGCTTCGTGAATCGTGAAAACTTTTGTGTAGACAAGCGAACTTTATTCGAACACTCATAAACAAAGAGCTTAAGATATACCTCAATAAAATTTATTAATATCTTTGTTAATAATAAATAAATTACATTAATAAATAAATACATAATCATATAGCATTGGCAGGATTATTAAAGTTGTGTAATTAATAACTTCATAAAGTTGTATAGTTAATATTTGTACGCATATACTTAATAGTTGTATGGTTAATATTGTTTGTGCAGATAACCCCTCATATATGTACTTAAGTGGCAGGGACAGGTTTTAATATAGATAACAACTTCGCAATATCCTATACTTCTACTTCAATATTTTTAACTAATCTAGCAATAGCGCGTCCACAGTATTATTCACAATATCATCACACACGGCCAGACCTAACGTTGCATCTACGACTCCATAAGGTCCAATGTTAAATCCGATCACAGGAACTAATCGAATCATTAGCTGAGCTTGCTTTGTATTGAGTTGCCCCTTCCAGTAGTCCTTGAAGCTTACAACATTTGCCCTGGAAATATCCGCCACAAATGTAATGATTAGGACAAAGATGCATATGGACGATGGTACGATTATGCAGCCTATGTACGTGACAATCGGGAGAGAATCGTACAGCTTGAAGACTGAGTATGCGCAGCCCACCGCCACGAATACGGCGCAGCAAAGACACACCGTTAGAAATTCATCTGAAACGTCATTTCCTGTTGTTGATATGATCCGCGAATGTTGGAGCATTTTATACTTTTTGTAGAATTCTGCAAGTTTCCCTTTTTTGGTCCGAAACTCCAGGGGACAGTAGAGCTGATTTGTGTACCTGATGAAGCATGTCAAGTAAATTGAAATGAGAACCAGGTACATAATTAAATTTCCAGAAGCGTATAGCACCGTCAAGAAGTAGACAAGTGCCGCTAGAGCCTTGACGACGTAGCTTGATCCAAGAACAATTTGCAGAGGGTCAATCGACACTGTAAAGGGTACTGCTGCATAGCAAAGTGGTAGAAGAATGACCATCATAGCAGTTCCGTGAGTTATCGCTTGTGCGAAGAAGTATTTGGGTGAGCCAAACTCAACCTTCATGGCTGGAACAGTGGCTGCAATTTTGTAGCATTGATTTTGCGTAAACTGGAAAACATCGCATTTCTTCGCAATTGTGTGTAGTGTACCGACAAACATGGCGAACGCTGTGGTGCCAATGAAGTACAAGATGGCTTCAGCCAAATGATTTATGGTGTAGCTCTTCCAGTGGAAGAACAGCCAAATGAGGCGACCGGCTAGAAAGAAGAAATGGTAGTGCACGCTCATGTTTCCAAAAGCTCGAAATAGTCTGCTCGAGAGTTTGTTGTACGAAGGGTTCTCAACGAGAAGAGGTTTCGACTCGTGGGCTTTATTGGGCAACGAAGCGAATTTCTGGAGGATTCGAACGCAGTCGAAAATCAAATGCGTTACGGATTCGTTGGGGCCCTTGGCTTGACGAAGCTGTTGACATTTGAGGATTATCGCACGTTGGCGCTGTACGAACCTTGGTACGTCGACTGGTCCAGTTTTCGTGATCGCTGTCCAAGACATAGTACACAAAGACAATTCCAAGTGCAGGATAATGTTCCCAGTAAAAAAAATATCCGTCGGGGCTGAAGGTAGAATTTGAAATAGTTAAAAGGAAAATTCATTCGAGAATTTTGTTGTTGTTCTAACTCAGGCCAGTAATGTCAAACGTTGGATAAAAACATAAGATGTTTAAAAATAGCATCGAATGCTGCCATTGCTGCCTGCATTCGAGTTAGGACGCATGTCGATATTCAAAAATAGGAGATGGAAGATATATTATATAATTAATAATTTTACCAGCCAAAATTGATTTAAAAAATATGACCTACCGTAAAACTTCTAAATAACGCCGGGATTTTCAAAGATCGCTGGTCTAAAAAGAACGCCGGTGGTCAGAAGAGAACTTCGAAATTTCGCCGGGGACACCAATGAACGCCGGGTCCCTAAAGAACGCTGGGTATAATACAGGGATCAAGCGCAGAATATCGGCAATGATAAACGTTTATCATTGGTCTATGCGTTTAGTCACAGAAAATGACGAAAAACAAGGCTCTGAGAATGAAATTGTTACTGAAAAGTTTGTTAAGAATTGAATTTAAGCTGAATTGTAAAAAATTGACACAAGGTAAAACTAAAAATTTAAATTTCGCCGGGTCTCTAATTGTCGCCGGGGGGTCGAGAGGGAAGTTTAAATTTTTAGCCGGGGGCGTTCTTTAGAAGTTTTACGGTAACTCTATTGGTTTTGTTGCGCAATGTTTCGGTATTATACTATTCTTGAGTTGAAGAAAAATCGAGAATGTCACCGCCTTATGTCGTCCTTCAGAGTTTTAATATTTTGCAAACATGTAACTATTTATATAATGCCTACACATGTGTAACTGTATTGACTTTAAAACTGAAGGAACTACTGAGGATATGCATACATAGGTAATTACTGTTTGATACTGAAATGTAATGACGAAAAATATATCCGTTAGAGTTTTGGTATACTTAGTACTTGTAATTTTGACTCAAAATCCAAGTGTCAATAATAAGGGGTGTGAAAGGTAAGCAAGCGCACCGAAATTATGTGAATCTTGGCGATCAACGTTACGTCGGAAGTTATCGGAGACACACACACAGTTCCTTGTCATGTTATTATTTATACTAACTGTAAAAAAGAATGCATAATGCATAATTAATTAGTAGTACCCTCTCAATATGAAACCCGTACAGATAAATTTCATGAGTACATCAGGCACACTGAATCTTCTTTGATGTGCACATAAAAACTTAAAAATTGTATAAGGGACATGGTTTAGATACACACAGTGTCTACGACAACATGATCTTCACATTTTTGTGTTGTATTAGTCAAAACGTGAAGCATGAGTAAAATTTTAATATCAATACCTGACACAACCTGTTTTTCCTGTCTCTTCCGCTGTATGACAATAAAGGAAGCAAATTATTATGTAAAGATGCGCTTACACTACTTACCCATAGAACTAGTCTATGAAATTAGTTTGCAGAATATGTTTACATAATTAATTTACAAAATGCAGTTTTTGCAATTCTCAATCTGCTTGATTCATTTTATTCGATTTCATTAACGCAGGATTGCGCCGAAGTTATTGAGTCCGTCTGTCAGACTGTCTTTGTTTCTCCTAAAACTTAATGCTTTAAGTTGTACTTCACAATTTTTCATCCGAATTTTAAGCTCCAGCAACACACGCGACTTTTGCATATTAAGGTTTTAGAAAAGAGGCACTTATGCTTTCTTTACACCTAGTTTCCTGATTGCTGCTCTAATCTGGTAAAAGAACGGGGGTGCAAGAGTGAAGAGTGTCAAGTACTCATAAAACTCATAAATTATTCGACTCAAAGGGTGTCAACTGCATGGGCAATAGCTTCCACATGACATGCATCAGTTTTTTGCTTTACGACAATGTTAACTATAAAGTACTTAACATCGATTTCGAAGCACCATTATTTTAGTTTTGAAGAAGAATGACTGGTGAGAACTTCATTTGCAGGAAGAATCCATATAAGAAAAGCACCTAATATGAACTTGCTACGAAAAGTTCCGGTTTCTGTGTATTTCCTCATAAGCGTGTTCAGTTTTTTATCAAATTTTCACCAAGTGGTTTGTGAAATATTTGGAGACACACCGAGTGAAAACAACAACGAAGCATTAAATGAAGATGATGAGCTAATAAGCAAGTTGCTCAATACCCCAGTGGCTCAAGAAAAGTCTGAGTCTCAGGCATCTAGGATTCTCAAGCTTCTTGCGGGTAAGCTTATCTTCCAAACGATAATCGCCATTGAATAATACTTGGAATTTAAATGTCTTAAAATTTCCCTCCATGCGTTTGTTTACCTGGCGAAATATCAACTTTTTCGTCAACAATAGCAACGACAGCAACTCCAGAGCCTATGCCATCCATCCCTCCCGAATTCTTCGAAATTGATCGCCGTAACGATGATCATACTCAAGATCTACTTCGGAACAGTTTAGTCCTAACCGTTGCCCGTTGCGTGAGGGACATCATTCGTCAAATATTTTACCAAACAACACTGGGCAGAACAGTAGCGACAGTAACAGTACCTATGAGAGCGCTAAGAAGTGCACGACGAAACATTCGGGATTTGTACAGAAACTTGAACAAGGGAAGGCGTGCAGTTGGCCCTGCAATTATGCGTAAAAATCGTTTAAAGCGGTACGTGCTTCGCAGGAAGTTGCAAGTCGCAATGTTTCTCTTTAAGCTATTGAGACGTATTCAAATTAGGAAGGTAGTTGCTACCTTACTTTCGTTGAGGAAAAGTTTGGAAGCTTTACTGGAGCCTATGCCTGCTACAGTTGAAACCATAACTGTGCATGGCCATGGATGGGGGTGGAATGAGAACCACCACGATCCGACAGGATATAGTGAGCCAAATCCGCAGCAAACCTGGGGTTGGCCACGGTCCACAGATTCGCCCCCTGCGCAGGAATTAAGTTACAGCCCGTCTTATTATGCTCCCCAAACTGAGTCCCCCGCATATGGAGCCAAAAGTTGATCAGGTTCGAAATAGAATAGAGGTGACTTGTTACTCCCATTTGTTTGTTGTTATAAATACTCGTTTGAGGAAGTCCGCCATGATAATGTTTGCTTTAATTGTTGTTTTGTTTTCGTTTCAATAAATCGTTGTTATGTTTATATGCTGCGGTATTTAGGAATTTTTTAAAATGTTTTTCACCATTTCAGTTTATCTGGATGAAACCCTTGAAAACTTAGGCAGGTAAAACGTTGCTAGCGAATTGGTCTGGATATTGGCCAGAATTATAAATAGCGACTACAGCAGTGTAGCCGTTGTTAGTAGCCACAGCATATCCAAGCTTATCAGCGCTTTTCCATACAACTTGAGTAAAGTGCCCTGTCGCCGCACTAAATCCTGGGTTGTTAAAGTTGTACTGATTAATCTCGTTGTACCACAATGTCGTGCTTGAGTTAGTGTCCCAGCCACCATAGCCCCCAGCCAAGTTTTCACCAACGGTTGGACTTCTGTATGGGCAGGAATGGTCGATTCTTTGCTGATTTGCGTAATACTGCGCACATTTTAAAGCCATTGCGTTTAGCTAAATGAAAAAAGGAAAGCATTAGTTAGTAGAGTAAGGACTACTGAGAATCTCAAGTTTAAAATTGATTTACGTCGTCGTCTAAGGTCATCGGAGGGGAATGATGTTTTTGCCTGTATCTGTTATGGAGATCCAGCGCATTTTGTTGTGCGGCTAAACAAAAGTCAAACTTGAGGAGGTGAGGTTTCGATTTCCTGTTAAGTTTGATGTCATACCTTTTTGACCTTGAGGGGAAGTGTCGACCGGAGAGCTCGAGCCACCGGAAGAAGACCCACCTCCAGGGCTGGCTACTGGAAACCATGGGAGAGGAATGAATACTGGTCTGAATAAGGATGGCCTTGGGGCTGCTGGCGCGGATCCATACACTGGAACTGCAAACAAAAGTTTACATTTTCCCAACATGCAAAGTTATTCAGCGGCTCTTAGAAAAAAACGCACATGAAAAGTACAGTTTTGTTTCCGGTTGAACTTTGGCTTGGGAAACAACCAAGCAGCAAAGTGAAACGATTACAAAACTCAAGGTCGCCATGGTACTGATGTGTCAAACTTGGAGTAAATTATAGGTTTCCCGAAGATTCTTTTTATACTGGAGACCAGCCGACCTGGTGGGATCGCGTCCGCGACTTGTGCTCACATATCATTAATTATGTAAAGTAAGGCTCCATTGTCAAATCATAGCTGCTGTTCAAATAAATCATAACTTTTGCAGACCTAAAATCAATCCAACCAGAGCTGTTCACTAGTAAAACCGGGTGAGGTTCACTGTCGAACATGGTAAATAAAATGTCATCGGAGAATCTTCTGGTTTCGCTGTGAACAGGGTCGTAAGTTCAAGGTGGCGTAACTCGAGTGTTTTACGATCATACCATACAAAGAGTAAACTATAGGCATTGCTTGATGCTCAAAATCAAATCCACAACCGTTTCTCGCTGTTTCTGTTTACCGACTGGCTTGTGGTTTGTAATCGCAAATACCTGGATGCAATAAAAGACTAATAATAGATCGGACACATCATATGTGGATAATATAAAAGCTTATCTAACCCGGATGCATGTGAAATCATTTCATCGTGTCGGATTCGATTCATAATCTCAAATTTTAACACAAAGGCACCTGTAAGCTCTGACCTTTACATTGCCTTTAATTAACTCATTTTTATATAATAAGTCAAAAAAATATTACAAAACAAATCCATGCTGTCCCATAAACAAATAATGTTGTCCAATAAGAAAATTACAGAGTCTTATGGAGCAGCATTACCAAAATACATGCAATTCTTTCGGGCAACTTTGTTTGACCACCGGAAGCGCAGGCAAGCGTTTAGATAAGTTAACTACCGCACCGGTGAAGGTGACAACGTGTTCTTGTGGGGCACCATGGTATAGACCGCCGCTCGTAACTATAACCAAAAAAATGCATAGGATGTAGGAAGAGTGCAATAAATGACTGATGGAATGCCGAAAGCTGATGAAAATGATGCTTGTGAGCAATTTTCTTTATTAAATTTGTTTTATTTTTTGGGTTAAAAAATCATGTTATATTTGTTAACAAAAATTTATTAAGAATAAAATTTGGTAAAAAGGAAAATCAAAATACAAAACTAAATTGGCACTGCACCTGGATACAGAGATAGACTAGCAGATCGGGTAGCGATTGATTGGAAGCTTATCTAACTGGAATGTATTGGAATCATCCAAAGTCGTAGATTCACTTCCTCAACTACTCCATCCCACTATTCATCCATTGTACACATGAACTTCAGCAGAAAAGGCACGTGTGTAGGTTCTGATCCAGCCTGACCTTCAATGAACTCGTATTTGTCATACATACATGAACATCAATATGAAACTATCATAAATAGTTTATGATGGTTCACATTGATATTAACTCAAGCTGAGCTTTGTTTTGCTTCCACACTTATCCGCAACGACCTTCTGCCATTCTTATCGACTGTACCAGACTTATCTGATGGTGAACAAGTGCACGACATGCTCGACCTTACTTCTAGCTTTTCATTCTGCTATTTTGAAACTGATTACATTCCACAGCTACCAATTATAAAAGATGTCTTGCGACAAAATCAAATCTCCAAGGACCAAAAGTTCACCAAACCGTTAGTACAAATAGCACGGACAGTGACCGAAAAAGCTCAGAACATCAAACTGCTTCATTGCTTCATCATAACCATATTTTGTAGACACATAAACAGAAGATTGGGACAACAATGCAACAAGTTTCAGACTACGAAATAGAGCTTGTACAAAAACTATGTGAGAACCTGGAGGACCTTCAGCTAGCAAGACAGTTCCAGGACCCACATTATCTCCTCCGCTTTCTTCGGGCAAGAGATTACTGCACAGAGGGAGCAGAATCAATGGTTCGAAATGTAAGCGCGGTTTGTTACTTGTGGTTATGAACTTTAGCGATTATTATTAGGTCAAAAACAATCATTTTCTGAATAAGTTGAACTATTAACTGATCTTTTTTCTTCTATTGTTGTCCCCCGAAGAAGACTGAAGCATTTTTATTCGAAACGTTGGGGAAAAGCATTTGAATAGTTGCAATTCCTCATTTAAAAACACTTTAGCGATATAAACTTTATTTTTGATTACTAAAATAAAGTATTTTTTTAGTATTTTACTCTCAGTGGCATAACCGGAGAAACGCTTGTCAGATTGACCACATCCTTACGTGGAGTTGTCCTCAAAAGTTCAAGTACTTTTGGCCCTTTTATCTGACCGGATATGATTTTGGTGGAGGTCCTATTCTCGCAGCCCCTTTCGGAATTTGGGACCCAACTAAAGTAGGACACGGTGAGAGTTACGACGCTTACATAAAGTATATTTACTACGTTATCGAAAACCTCTGGAGACTGATGACGGTCCGCGCTGGGGGAAAGCCGAGCTTGAAGCAGATCACTGTAATTATAGACCTTGAGCAGTTTGGGTTGCGGTCTCTCACAACGATCAATGGTAACGTGTCGCGTAATTTTGAAATCGAAAACGTAAGAATGCCTACGTAGATTAATTTTGTATGTTGTGTTGGAATAGCATTTGGAGGAGTTTTGACGGCCATCAAAACTTTTGAATATAGCTATCCGGAAATTGTTCGCAGTGTACTAATTTTAAATGCCCCGTACTTGTTTGGAGTAGCATGGAAAGCAATCAAACCCCTTATTTCGGAAACAACTCAGGAAAAAGTGCACCTTTTAGGGTACGATAGTTCTTTATGGAAAGAAGAGCTGGTTAAATACGCCGATCAAACGCAGTTCCCTGCGAAGTATGGTGGCACGTTTCCTAATGATTGTGGGGTAATATGAGACAACTTCAAAACTCTTATGAGAAAAATGCCCAAAATGATGATGGGAATGACTTCTCTGAACATCTTTCTAGATTCAGTATGAAAACGGAATTGAGATGGGAAGGTACTACAGGAGCAAACTTCTCTGAACATAATAAACACAAATGGATAGGATAAAATCAAAATCTACGGATAATTATCAGTTTCACCTATGTTCATATGTCGACAGATGCAATCTGTTAAACCAAAACAAAACCAGTTTTTACATGATGAACCCAAACATAGGGATAAGCGGTTCAAAGCGAACAAATACGCTCGTTTTTACTAATTTACTAAATAGCTTTATAGCGAAGGTTTTGACGATTTCAGAAGAAAAATAACTCGATTTCTTCAAAAAAAATAAAATAAATAATAATAATACTCGTAACGTTTCGACCCCCAAGCTGTGAGTCATCTTCAGACGAAGTAAGAATTGCAAAGAGAGAAATTTCTTTATCGTATAAAGTATCAGCAGATTTAATTACTATTTTTGTATTTTAGCTTTAAGCTGAATTTGACTAGGACCCAAAATTGCACCCAAATGGACTAGACGTATGCTTCCAACTTCCTAACATGTTAAAGTCCGAACCTGAAACTTGCATAATTGATATGCTAGCCAAGCTTGTCAAATCGTGTTAAACTGCATACCTCGTAAAAGTAACCGAAATTCTAAGTAGTTAACGCATAACCCATATAGAAATACTTAGTCATCCAAAGATGTGATCATCACTCGAACCTCTCATGGCCAACCACGTCGTAAATGAGCTAGTGAATGTTGTGCATTTTAATTAGCATGACTGTTTCTTTGCTTCATCACATACGGTCAGCTGCCAAGACAGATTCTCGCCAAGAGAATGGTGTAGGAAGACTGACAGTTTTTGATGGGAATGCCCGAGGACAAAAAAACAATTCAATTGATAGTGATGAATCATGCTGTAGATACCAACAGAACACAATGTAGTACATTGTTGCCTACTGTATTCAGTCGCGATTCTCTGCAAAAATCCTTCGAGTTCTTCTCTGATCCAAAACATGGACAATAATTTGGAGGATTTGCACCAAGCTTGCCACCTGGGGAAGGTGGATGTTGTGAGGAGTTTTGTTGAAAGTGGGGTTAGTGTGAATGAGCCAATATGCGGGTGCCATGGAGAGGGTCCAGGGCTCTTGAATCTTCTTTGCTGCTCAGTATCCCAGCATGGGAATGTTGACATGGTCAAGTATTTACTGGAGTGTGGAGCAGACGTCAATGCGCAGAGCGTAAGACACGTACGGAGCAAAAATTTATAAACGCATTTGGTCAAGATTTTATGAGCTTCCGTTTTCAGGGTCATCAGAACAATACTCCTCTACAAATAGCGTGTTCCAGCTCTGAAAATCTGGAAGCTGTTCAGCTTCTTGTTAATGCTGGGGCAGTATGCGACACTAAAGACATTCGAGGACACACTGCTCTGCACATTGCTGCTGGCGAAAATAATCCTGAGCTTGTGACCTTACTCTTATCTGCGGGTGCAAATCCTTGTATTGTCGACAAGTCCGGGAGAAACCCTCTCCACTGGGTGGTTTCCAAGGGAGCCCAAGTAAATGAGGGGCTCGGGGTGATACAAATTTTACTAAAAGATGGGCGAATCGACGTAAATGCTCAGGATTCATACGGTTACACTGCTTTGCACTTGAGTGCTGTTAATGAGAGCAATGAATGTGTGGGATTACTCATAGAGCATGGGGGTGATGTCACCCTAAGGTCAGTTACAATCCTATGTCAAGTCCAATTCATTTTAAAAAATCTTCATAAATGTATTGAAATTTAAACTGATATCATTTAGGACAACGGGAGGAACAACAGCTTTGTCAATGCTGGTCCGGAAAATTCCTCAGGTTATCAATAATCTCGTCAAGAGAATCGATGAAGGGATCAAGCTCCATGACCATGACCTCGCAGATGTAAAGTGTGAGTTGGAGTTAGACTTCAGTCGAGTTATTCCAACTGCTCCCCAACATGTATCCGTAAGGAAATCTGTTTGTACGACAAAGACACGAAATGGGAGTGGAAACGAGAAAGTATCTCGCCAGCGGAAGGAAACTGATCTCCTCGCATCTCTGATATCCACAGGAAATAAGAAAACACTTTCCCATCCACTGATTCAAGCGTTTCTCTTTTTGAAATGGCGTCAAGTCAGACAATTTTTTGTAGCGTCATTCATTTTCCAGGCAGTTCTTGTCGGCCTGTTCACTGTTTTTGTGATTGAAATGTACCTAAGGCAATGTCCGTATCAACGGCAGCCATATTATCACTCTGTCTTCGCACGAAGTGCTGACACACATCCGGACCCTGCAACTGGGGAGGGATTTAGCTGGTTCCAATGGTATCCTCGCCACAAGCACCCTCATGGAAAACCCCCGCCAGCTTCAGGTGCAGCAATTCCACCAAGCGACTCAGGCAAAGTCTTTGCCTCCTCAATACCAGGCAGTCTCCCGCCCTCTTCGTCAAGTTTCGATTCTTCCAGGTCAAGAAATGATGACCCAACCGATCAAAACACTACCTTCAACGCACCAGTTCCCCCGGTCGATTCTGATTATCAATGTCAACTCACCTGGTCGTTACAGCTCATCTGGTTCCTACTCATTTTCTTCGTATCACTTCTCGTCCTTCAAGAAAGTTTTCAGTTCCTTCACAGCCCCGTCAACTATATTCGTAGCTCTGAGAACGTAGCTCAATGGGCGCTCATTGCCAGCGTCATGGTATCTTCATGGTGGCAACTTGTCCCGTCATCGTCAGAGTATCCACACCAAGTAGAACTCGCCTATTGGCAGTATCCCTGTGCGGCGTGGGGTATCCTTGTAGCATGGGGGCTGCTCCTCTTTCAAATTGGAAGGTTCCCTACACTCGGCCTTTACGTTGAAATGCTTGGAAAAGTTGCCAAAAACTTTGGCATGTTTATACTCGCCTATGCCTGCCTCCTTATAGGATTCGCATTGTCATTCTGCATCCTGTTCCCCGACGCACCGCCATTTTCCTCGCTGCCACTGGCCATGCTCAAGGTGTTTACGATAATGGTCGGCGAAGTGTCTTATGAAGAGTTGCTGTATAACCAAGATCGCTCCAGAGATCCTCTCATCTTCCCAGTTACGACCCATTTACTCTTTGCTTCGTTCATTTTAATTATGACAATTGTTTTGATGAATTTACTTGTTGGCTTGGCTGTGAGTGACATTCAAGGGCTCCAGAAAGGGGCGAAGCTAGACAGGCTTTGCAGACAAACGCAGCTTATCGCCAGATTTGAGTCGTTACTCATGTCAAGAAAACTTGACGCTGTACTTCCGTCCAAGTTTGCACGGCTTTTAAATGAGCAGTCGCGCATTTTAAGTCCCGGAAAGAATAATTGCGAGTTTTTGATTCGTCCTAATGATGCCAGGGATGGAGCACTTCCTGATGAGCTGAAACAGATGTTACTGCAAACTCTAGTGGCCACATCGGCCCAAAACGGGGGGAAAAGATGCCGTGGGGATTTCGCGCAAAATCAGACAAATTTGTTGAGGAGATCGGCTTCAAGTGTAACAACCACGCGTTGGAAAAGTATAACTGCTCCAGACGAAGATATTATTGCTGTCCAAGGGATACCAATCTTGAAAAGTGACGTGACTAGGATCGAACTAAAGTTAGCTCGATTGGAAAGTCAAGTTGAGAAAATTTTTAACATGATCTCCAATCTGGGAAAAACGCCCCCGTTTTAATTTCCATTGAAATTACCTCAGCTACAATTTATGACACTTTTTTTCGGTTTTTATATAACTTTCATTGACGTAAATAAATTGACGTTTGAGGATGGTATGCAATATTATGTGTTCAATTTTTCCCATTTGATGGGATTTTCTCGCTACCAGTTGAGAAACAAGCTTCATTATGCCAATGTGCGGTCAGGGAAAAGAGAGAGGGAATTGCTACATAAACTGACGGACTTGTTGGTTACCTAACGGGCTTCATTTCATGACTCGCATACCACGCGATTTTGGCTGTTGTATAACCTGTACAAAAGTTCTTGAGAGCGACGCTAGCAAGCAATTACGGAGGCAACAAACTTTTACATAACTCATCATTTTAAGGAAATAAGATATGTATCAATATCCATAACACATCCTTTGCTCAATTATCTGTTTATTATTTCATATCATGTGGAATTTTCCGTATCATGAGACAATTGAGATTTCTCAGAAATCAAGCCGAATGGTACTTAGCCAGTGCAACCGCCTGAGAGCATTTGAGTCTTCAAAAAATTAATACCAAGAGAAAAGACTTCAATTGCTATTCGATATAGTCCCTTGTTTACAGATGAACACGTGGAAGTTACTATATCGTTTTTGGGAAATGCTACCTGGCAAATCTCCAAATCCAGTAGATTATGTCAACTCAAGTACATCTGCAATCTGAACATGCAATTGGTACTTGACTCGTGCATAAATGAAGAAGAGAAACTATAAATTCAAGAGGGTCTGATCCATGACACATCCATTTCTTGGGAGGCTTTTGTGGTTGAAGATTGCAAAATAAATTACCATGGTGTCTTTAAAGGACCAACCGCAAGACAGTGCCACTGGCAAATACGAGAGAAGCTTCGCACAGCGGTTATTTGCGAAAATTCTCATGCAAGGGCCCATGCCGAAGCATGTAGCGGTGATTATGGACGGGTAAGAAAGTTGTTGATTTTTGATTGCTAATTACTTGCTTGCAGAATTTGTGTCGAATAGAGTATATCAAAGGAATATGTAATTTACAGCAACCGGCGATATGCGCGAAGGATGAATTACGATAGTGTCGTTGAAGGTCACCGAAAAGGGGACGAGACACTTTCACAGGTTATTGCCATGATGCAAGATCTTGGAGTCCCTGAACTTACCGCGTACGCCTTCAGCCTGGAAAACTTCAAAAGAAGCCAGGAGGAAATCGATGGACTCATGGCTCTCTTTGAAAAAAGAGCGAAGCAGTTTGAGAAGGAGCTGTAAGTTATTCAAAATGTCCCAGACAGTTAAAGTTTTTCCAGGATTAGGAGTGAGTTTAAACAATATGGGATCTTTTCTTATGGACAATCTGATGAAGTACGACGTTTGTGTTGAGGTCTTTGGTGACTACACTCATGCTGCGACCAAAGACATGAAGAGAATCCTGGCAAAGATTATGTACACTACCAGAAACAACAAGACGATGAAGTTAAACATAGGGTTTGCGTATACAAGCAGGTCGCAAATTGCCAAGGGTCTCACCCATTTGTTGAGAGGATTGCGATCAGAACAGCTCCAAGTTGGCAATTTGTCTGAAGAGCTGCTGGACAGTACTTTAACTATGGGAAAGTACCGCCCAGTGGATATTCTAATCCGAACCAGTGGAGAGACGAGGCTCTCCGACTTCATGTTGTGGGAAACCGGAAATGCCTACATTGAGATCTTGGAGAAGGAGTGGCCAGCCTTTAAATTTGGAGACATGCTTCAGACAATTCTCAAATACCAAGTGAACATTGTTTTTCATAAACTTCCATATGGCCCAGTTATAAAGGACACGGAAACGTAAAACTAAGAAAACGATGACAGAACAGGAACGTCGAGTTGATAAATTTCTTAGTGGATATAAAAATAAAATTTGGGATGAGATAAAGAAAGACATTGAATAAATTTGAATCTTTCCTTTGTTTTTTTTTTTGGAAAAACTAGTTGGAACTTCGTGATCCTTACAATTGATCTTGACTACTGTTCTTAACTACATGAGCACACAAACTACCCATGGCATTGGTCCGATCTCTTCCGAATGTCATTCCCCCAAACATCGTATTTATCATGATTTATAATAGTTATCTTGCTTTATATAACTCTCATTGACGCAAATAAATCGATTTATGATGATGCTATGAAATTTTTGCATAAGTTTTCCCCTTTTCAAGATTTTCTCGCAACCAGTTGTGAACATAATGTTTTAGAAATGACCGTAATGCCATTGTGCGGTCATGACAACCGGAGGGAATTGCTTATTTCAATGAGCTATCGGATTTGTTACCTAACAAACTTTCATCACTCACACACGCCACGCAAATATGAAAATTGTGTACCTAGTGCAAAACTACTTGAAAGTGACTCTTTTTTGTGGCAATGAATATACCTATAACTCGGTGACGAAAAAACCAACCAACAAACTCCTTTTCATGACGCATGCTACAGTGAAATCGTAATATTTATGAATGGGTACAACAAATATGCAGGTGCATATTACATACACAATACTTTTATATAATTACTTTGCATTGTTTCATATCATTTGGAATTTTCNGTAATATTTATGAATGGGTACAACAAATATGCAGGTGCATATTACATACACAATACTTTTATATAATTACTTTGCATTGTTTCATATCATTTGGAATTTTCCGTATCATCATGTATATATGCGATTTCGTACCGAACGAGCCACGTGGTACATTTTTCCTCCAATAGTCATAAAAAAATATACAGACCAAAAATCTATTTCAATCGCTATCTATATGCATATCTATTAGTTTACAGATAACACCACGAGAATGGAATATATAATGTCCAATGAGAAAGTTATATGTGGTTGATTTTTATAAGTCCAGAGGATTACGTCGTTTCGTATATTTTTAAAGCTACGTCGATGGTTAGCGAAAAGGACGATAAACTATAAATTGAAGGAGCAGAAAACTTAACGAATCCATTCTTGTCTGTCCAACATGTGACTTGTTTGGTTGAATGTTGTAAATCAGCTGCCATGGCGCCTCAAGATTTATCATCCGTGCAAACACGTCGCCGGTAAATACGAAAAAACTTTTACTCAGAGGCTCTTTGCAAAAATTCTTATGCAAGGGCCCATTCCGAAGCACGTAGCAGTGATTATGGACGGGTACGGTAACAAACTGCGTGTAATCGATGATAAATATATGAATAAATGACATTTGCTGTGAATGTCTGTAGAAACCGGCGATACGCGAGACGGATGAACTACAATAGCGTCGTTGAAGGCCACAGAAAAGGCGAGGAGACACTTTCCCAGGTTATTAACATGATGAGGGACCTAGGCGTCCAAGAACTTACCGCGTATGCATTCAGCATGGAGAACTTCAAAAGGAGCAAGGAGGAAATTGATGGACTCATGGTTCTCTTTGAGGAAAGGGCCAAGCAGCTGGAACAACAACTGTAAGGTGGCCATATTACTCCAGATACATATACATATCTTCTTGGACGTAAACTTTAAAAATGTTATACGTTTATAGGGACAAATTCATGGAGAATGACGTCTGTGTTGAAATTTTGGGCGATTACACTCTTGCCGCGACGAAGAGCCTTAGGAAAATTCTGGCAAAGGTTATGTACACGACGAGAAACAACAAAACTCTGAAGTTAAATATCGCTTTTGCGTATACAAGTCGGGCTCAAATCGCAAAGGGCCTCACTCACTTGTTGAAGGGACTGCGATCGGAACAGCTTCAAGTTGGAGATTTGTGTGAAGACCTGCTGGAGACTACTTTCACTCTTGGACAATACCAACCTGTGGACATCCTTATCCGAACTAGCGGGGAAACGAGGCTCTCTGACTTTATGCTTTGGGAAACCGGTAATGCCTACATTGAGATCTTGGAGAAGGAGTGGCCCGCCTTCAATTTTGGAGATTTGCTTCAGACGATTCTCAACTACCAAGTCAACATTGTTTTTCATAAGCTTCCAACTTCTCTTGATACAAGAAACATTGAAACTAAGAGTATGACGGCTGAACAGGAACGTCGAGTCGACAAATTTGTTGATGGATACAAAAATAGGATTTGGGAAGAAATAAAGAAAGATATGTAGCAAAAGCTAAGAGCGACTGGTTTCGTGAATTACTTTCTCCAATATGATGAGCAAAAACGATTTAATGTAGTACGCATTTTTTGGCCTATCCTCAGAATGTGAGAGATCAGCCTGGTATTTAGTCTTAACTTTAATATCTGGAAAAACTTGTCATGAAGCCAAAGTATGAAAGCAAGCAAGTATGTCTCGGTGAGTAGGGCTCACTTTAGAATGTGTCATGTAATTAAGTCTTTCGACTAGAAGCTTGCTAGGAAAAATCTATGACTGATTACTCCATATTATTACTCTATTTGTAATTGGGCTAGAAATCTTTTCCATTGGGGTACAATTATAGAGAGATTACACTGAACCGATAATGTGAACTATAAACAGATGAACCAAACCTATTCCTAAAAATAATCGTGAAATCTGTTTAAAATGTGTGCCGCAAGTGACAGGCGATATGTAGTTTAAAGATGATGATTAGTGAGCAAAAGTATTTTCTCATATGCATGCACGAGTTCACTAATGTTCCCTGTATAATTTTTAGTTTCGTATTTTCCATGAAAAACATGATGGCATGATGTTCATTTGTGAAGTGACTCTTGGTGCCCCATTGTCATATGGCACCGAGGTGTGAAAAGCTTCATCCCTGTCATCCATATGTAAAATTGTACAACATTTTGTAGCTTTGTGCCTCCACGAGTCCTGCTTCTGGTTAACACAATGCTTTCTCTTTCTCCACCCTTGGATGGCTTACGTAAAAAATGAGCCGGTATTTCTTTTAAAGACGGAAGAACCGCTGCTTACGACAACACTGTAAACTTTGTACGTGCGTGTATTATAAGATCTATGATATTTTGCATAACCCCGCACTATTATACCTATTATGCCTTGTGGAGCAATAGCATTATTACGTAGCTGAACTATGTTCAGCAAGTAATGATATCGATGAGTTTGTCTGTCTGTCCGTCTGTCTGTCCGTCCGCGCTCTACAGGCCGTACCTTTTGGCCGATTTCCACCAAA
>VICI01002218.1:0-17608 GCA_019593645.1 Akabosia matsudoensis | reverse complement strand
ACTTACTAACACAATGCAATTAAAAGTTTGCTCCTGGTTCTGTCACTACTTCCCCTAATTTTGTCAATTGTATTGAAAAAAAAGCTTCACGTAAAGAAGTAAACATCGCTATTGCTTTTGCAAGGAATATTGCTTTTTGTGTACTCTGCTCTCAAGCCAACAACGGCTTCAGATATGTATTTTGCGAGTTTAGATGGGTCGATGCAACCAAACCAGCTGAATGCAAGGCCACCAGGACAGACAGGAGCGAAGAGAAGACACACACGCAGAAGCTCCAAAACGTTACTTTACTTATGATATGCAATATGTACTATGCAGATCCCCTTAAGGTTTGCTTTTGCCGTAGCCGAAGCGGAGACGTACTTAAAAAAGGGCTCACTCAGACAATTTTGGGCATTGCGACTGTGACGCATAAAATGAAAGAGCTTTTTGTTTGATTCCAGGCGGGGTATGTAAGTATCTCAGTATCTTGAAGGTTGTTCCTTAAAGAATGTCTTGAAAGAATGCCTTTCTGATAATTCTCTGCATGTAGCTGAACGAATAAGGGTGAAGGATCGAAAAGATGAATGAGACCTTTTTTTTGACAGGTTTAGTTTTACAAATCCGGAAGAAACAGAAGAAGCGTTTTTGGGTCTTGTTTAGTATTATGACTTTTATTACTGTTACTGATGAAGTACCTTAAGAATGAGATATGGACTGACTTTTAAAGCAAAAAAATAATGTCCTTGGACTTGAGGTGATCGGTTTGGTTTTTGTCAAAAGGGGCTAAGTCACTGAAGGGGCTTCGGGTCGCACCACTCTGCCCCAGAATAGTACTGTCTCTGCTTCAGCATGAAAGATGAAGAAGAGAAATGGCTTGTCGCAGATAAAAGGTACTGGCACATCCTCCAAAAGTCGGTCTCCGGTTCCAAGCGAGACGGCGGACGCTTCCGTTCCCGTTTCGGATATTTCAATGACTGCACGGTGGAGCAGTTTGGATATGTACAGACCTGTTAAAGAATGACATGTTTAAATTCTTGTTTGGCTTCCAGCTTAAGATTTACAGTGTAAGGGCGTACTTTGTGGAGATATTAAAGAAAAATTAGCTTTATGTTCGTTGAATACTGAAGATAGACCGATATTCTCTAAAATCCGGACCATTTCGCCGTCTGAGGAAAACTTTAGTTTTGGCAGGGTCAACGCAACTCGTGACTCTTTCATGTCAGCAATACAGCTATCCAGTTCCTTCCTGGAAAGGGTTTGCTCGATATTCTAGATAAGAAATTGAGAAACCTGGGTTAGTATGAAAAAGACGTACTTAAAAGTCCGAAATAATAAATTTCGGACGCAATGCCTTTTAAAATATGCGAACCTTAAGATCCTGAATTCCTGAATTTCCATTTGGAAGAATTACTGAAGATAGACCGATATTCTCTAGAATCCGGACCATTTCGCCGTCTGAGGAAAACTTTAGTTTTGGCAGGGTCAACGCAACTCTTGACTCTTTCATGTCAGCAATACAGCTATCCAGTTCCTTCCTGGAAAGGGTTTGCTCGATATTCTAGATAAGAAATTCAGAAACCCGGGTTAGTATGAAAAAGACGCACTTAATAGTCCGAAATAATAAATTTCGGACGCAATGCCTTTTAAAATATGCGAACCTTAAGATCCTGAATTCCTGAATTTCCATTTGGAAGAATCAGAAATAGGGCTGTCCGGTTACCTTGATAAGGTATTGCAGTCATTCTATACTTCTCTCTTTCCACGTAAGGAATATTTAAAATGTTGATCATCATTTGAGCCTTCATCACTTCTCGAGGTTGCACGTAAAAGTCCTTCCATCTCGTCAGTTTGTCATTAAAAGGGGTCTCCCAAGGGCCTTTGAAATAGATTGCATTGAGTAAGCCCAGGGACGTGGATCACGTAAGGAATATTTAAAATGTTGATCATCATTTGAGCCTTTATCACTTCTCGAGGTTGCACGTAAAAGTCCTTCCATCTCGTCAGTTTGTCATTAAAAGGGGTCTCCCAAGGGCCTTTGAAATAGATTGCATTGAGTAAGCCCAGGGACGTGGAGGCGGACGGGGGTTCTTCCAGGATGCTTTGAATTTGGTTCTGAGCGAAAATCCGGACAATAATGTTATAAATCACAAAAAATGTAGCCCAACGAAATAAAAATATAATAAAAGCATACCTGGGTTTTTTCTCGCACCCAGTTGTTTACTCGGACCATAAACTTTCTACCATCTTTTCCAAAGTCTATTGACTCCAGCGGGGCCTCATAGAATCCCAAAAGGTCGCTTCTAAAGTCTTCGTTTATTGGGTAGTACTTGTCGACAAACATTTCTGAGGCTGATCTAAACAGCACACCTTTTCCTGAATAGCTTCGTAAATATTTTATCAGTTTATTGAAGGCTTCATGGTACTTCCTGATATCCCAGGCGGAGTCATCCACATGTGGAATCTTGTCTAGTTGCATGGATAACTCCTATGAAATCAAGAGATACTGTTAGAGAAATCACTAACAAAAACATTTGTTCCAATCAGCTTACGTTATGAGTGTCTCCTCCTGCCCCAAGAAGTAATATTGATAACACACTGGCCACGCTTAGAGGGGAAAATACTGCGTTTTCATCATCCCATCCAATTCTGGCGACAATTTTCATGGTTAAATCAAGCGTTGGAACTGCATTTTTAACCAGCTCGGCTCCATTGGCAGGAAAGGCTACGTCGGGATTTCCCTGAGTAGGAAAGTTTCCCCGGTCAGTTTCAAACTCTAATGACTCATCCTCACTTGCATTATTCTTTTTTACAATTGTGCTCTCCCCCGCAACAACCTCTTCCGGTCCAATCTGAAGACGATTGCAAGGATTCGTTTGATCTTTCGGAAAGCTGATTACTTGCTTGACAAACGCTTCGTCATCGAGATCCGTATTGTCTGGCCTATTTCCGTTTCTGTTTTCTAACAATGTTGTCACCTTTTGTTCTGAAAGAAGATCTTCAATTGACACGTCCTCGTTGGGATCGCTGAGTTGCTTGGCTTTACTGGAGATAACGCTGAACGTATAGCTCTCTATGTTTCCTCCAGTGTCTTCACTTTCTCCTTGGGCTATGTTCTCATCAGGCGTTTCCTCGAGGCGGCGACGCAAATGGTCGCGGTATACGAGAAACCGGGGATGGGCTGTTCTGTTTTCCCAACTAAAAAAATAGAATATCACTTGTGGAAACTTATGACAAAAGAATTTTAAGATTTTTTGTAATTAACCATACCTGTCCAGTGTCACGAGAATGTTTGCTTTTTCCGCCATCCTGGGAAAGCGCCCTGGCATGGACATTGTGTAAATGTATCGTATAAGCAATTACCACAACTAAACAATAAATAATTCTTGGAGACAGTTTCGGCGTTTCTTTTACAGCCGAATCCCTCCGGTGTATACTGTACACATCCATGTCACGGAAACTTTTGTATTGCACCCAACACGGGGTAATCGTAGACTTTAAAATAATAACTGTATCGGTAGTTGTGTTTTAATAAGATATAGACCTTGTGTCGTCACTTCCGTCATCATATCATCCTTCTGTCTAATTCTAAATGTTCGACCAAGCCATAAGGTCAAATTGAAGACCACAATGAGGAAAAACATGAACGAGCGCACTGACAAACGTTACAGTTTCGATAAGTAGCCTAAATCTTTGGTGTTGTTACCAAAGCTGTCACAGTTAATTTTCTCACGTTGCCACAAATTGTGGGATTCCCATACGAGGCGAGACCGACTTGTTATGATTTTTCAAGTTTAACGCAAGTTCCATTCAGGTTGCACGTTATTCAGACATCCACCCGATAAGTATTTTTTCAGCATCTCTCCAAATAATGAATTAAATTAAATCGGTCTAATTCCACTTTCCAGGGGCAAGTAATTTTCTTCAGTTACTCCGTCGTATACAGTAAACATTATATTTTAGTAAGTGTATCCATTAAAAATCTTAGGTGTTATCTCAGAATCTAGATTCACATTTTCACATATTGTTCCAACGAGCTATGTTATTATTCCAAATCTTTAATGCTTCTTTTTTTCTGTTAAAACAACATTTGGACAATCAATGTTAGAAAATGTTGCTGAACTGGTCTAGCCAGTGTGTGACCGCAAAGCAGTCTAGGTAATGGATACAGGATACATTCTCCTCTTGCACAACTCTTTTTTTAAACAATTTTTTGTTTGATTCAGAAACGCAGAAAAAATATGGATTTAGTTGGATAACTTTGTAAATAAAGTTAGTCATTACAGTTTTGCATTGATATTCGGACTGGCATAATGATACTGATACCCTGATACCCGTGCCACAAAACTGCTTTAAAAGCTATTCTTTTCCGAAGGAAATATCCCCAAAGACATATCACTGAAACACGTGTTTGAAATAGCAACTAATTTTATGTATAGCTTGACCTTTACAAGTACAAAACTGTTGGTGCACTAGGTAGTATTGCCTTAAGAACATTTTGACAAAGTTTACGTACAACTGGCCACTGTGCACATCAGCGATCGCTTCATTTCAAGCAAACCGTCCCAAATAGTAATTCTGGTTTTCCCTATGCTGAAGTTCAAAATGAACTATGAAACATAAAAAGTAGCCAGCACATCCATTTCATCGTTGATTGAAGGTATACCTATTAAAAACATTTATCCAGTCGACGCGTAATTGTGTATGAGTTACATGAATAGGTAACAGGGTAAGAGGAATGAGAGAACAAGAATTCTACCTGAAGAATCTTACTCATTTATACGCAGACTTTACTCCCATCATACAGATTATGCTTTACTTGACTACGTTTCATACATCTCATTCTTGCAACAAATAGACAATAGATTTGACCACATTGAATACATTCTCCAATCATGACTATAGTATCACAAATATTCATGAAGAAAACTTACTGATTGAAAAGTAATGCCTATCATGGACCATACACAGTCGTACGTGATGCATTCCAAGTTATATGAAAATATTTACTGAAAAAATTTTCGTCATTGTTCCCTATATGTACTTGTTTGATGTATGCATACATATGACGTAGGCTCGATGTTTCAGTTACCTGCAATCTGTGTAGTTATAATCATTCAAACATGATTCAAACTGTTAACACATTATGAGGTTCCCCAGCCAGAATTTACTGAACTGCTGAGATTTCACACAGGATCTCATGCAGTATACTATTGCATAGTTACAAGACCAGTAAAGTTATTGTGATTTTAGCTGAAATGAAAATGGTCTTCTTTTGGACAACTACTTTTGAAGGTTTACAACTTCATGACTTTATAGTGTATTACTTATCTTATAGACCAGTCTGGGAAACCTTGAGAAATCTCGTTGAGCAAGAATGGCTTTTTCTGTAGTGCATGTTCCATTACTTCATGGAATAGCAATTGTTGTATTGTCAGTTTTTTTACATAGGTTTTAATTTCATTTCATTTTGAATTTTATACATGAAATGCATATTGTTCTTGAAGCGTTTCATACTGGACTCCTTCAAAAATCAGGTTGTTTTACCTCGTTAATTAAAATCATGGGTAATGCAAGGTTTTTTTGTAGGAATCTTCATTGATTTCTTTTTGGAATTTCTGTGATGCGTCTAAAATGAACTCGGAGGGATAAATAAAACACTTTGTGAGCGTTCTCCTTTTATTTCAAACAACAATAACAAAGAACAAAAGTATTGTATACATATTTTGTAGTAATGTATTAATATTCATGTATTTTATCATTATACACACAAATAACTATTTTTTGTAGCTCTACTAACAAGGTGAAGGTATATAATTTGTTTGTTCGTTATTTCAATTAAATTAATGGCACAAAAACTGAATATTTTCCGGTGATCTCCTCATGCATAGTCACGACACAAATAATTAATACTGCAAATCTTGCATTATGATGCGCAAAATGGGTCGGGAAAAAAATTGACAAGTTTTCTACTAACACCTCCGGGCATGTCGCTACTCAAGTTACTCATTCCATTATGTACAGTTTCTGCAAACTGTGAGCATTTAACGGTTACCGCTGAAAAAGGGGATCGGATCAGATAATACAAGAACAAATCGCTTTAAAAAAAACTAGAGGCTGAGAAGTACTTTTTCACACTTCATCTTAAAGGTAAATCATCTTATCTTCCAAGCCGGTCTTATCTTAATCCCAACTATTTAATTAAACTTTACATAGCACAACTTTATATAACTGCAACTGGAACTGATGCATCATTTCCCAATCGGCACGCTTCTTATTTTGTCGAGTACGCTTAATTACAGCGCTTAAATTGCAAATAAGGGTTATTCTATTGGCTGTAGGCATTCTTTTATGCATTTCAGCTAGTTCATTCAAATAATCTCAGCTTCCTCCGCCTTCCATTAAAAACAGCAAACTTATAACATTACTTTTCAGCCTCGTCATTTATCTCTAGACAAGTTTCAAATTTGTTTCTGTCAATCAGCCTTGGCATTTTACAGTAGTCTAGCTGTTTATTACGTATTTGTGTACTCTGTATTATAAATAACTTGAAAAAAAATTTAGTTTCTTTAAAGCTTGTCAACTTCCCATTGGAAAAATGTTGTTGGGACCTGATACTACAACAGGTAGACTTTTAGTATGAATTGATAGAAATTCTACTCATTCTGTTTACGGCTTGTTCTGGTAATCCAATTAAAGGACTCAGCACGTCACATAGTCGTGTATAGTCCCTGTCCAATTGAGCGTGATAATCCACTTGCTCTGCTGAAATTAGATTTTTATTCTTGATTAGGAGTTCGCCGCAGCACTCCACAAAATCCCTGGCAATCCATAAAGAAAAGAGTCATTAATATAATTTGTTCAGTTCAAAATGTCAAATCGGGTAAAACAAAACAGCAATCAATGACAATTTACCTAAATATTGCTTTCAGCTTATTCATGTCGTGCGTAGGGTATTCTTGCTCTCGTTCAAAGAATGCTCGAGCGTAAGCCAATGGACCTTGATTAACCTACGAGAAAAAAAAAGTAAATGAGTTCAATTATCGTCATTATGTTTCTACAAGACCTAATACTGCATAAAGTGTTTTGCCGGATGCCAAGAATTTCTTACCTGTACGCTAATTGAACCTTGTAATCTTAATTGGATTCGTTTGATGTCCTGCGAGTGAAGTTCATGACGTAACTCATTCACTCGTCTTTGCATGTCGTCAATTGCAACGACAATCGGACTCAAGTCCTCTTCCACAGCTTCGATTACTCGAAGACGGTTCACGACCGCTGGGAATGTATATTGAGCTAGACAACAAAAATTAGTTGAATTACTATGTTATACAAGTAGGTAATTAGTAATTAGATGATTAGATTATGAGGCTCATATTTTACAGACTTTTTATGGTTGTCCTTCTCTTCCATTGCTGATGGACTGCCGCTTTATTGTCAACACTAATTTTGTCTTGGGTTTTCATTGCGAACGGAGTGTCGTACGAGAACCGCTGGACGTTTTGATGTCGTCGGAAATCCTCTGACCATAGCTTTCTCCTGGGGCTTTCACTCGGTAATGGGATTACATGGGTAATGGTGGCATAAGTTTGTTCGTCATCGGGTAGCAGATCGTTCACTTCCCCGCTTCCAGTTATAATAACTGCGTTTTCTGCTGCTTCAACTTTCCCACAGATCTCTGTCAAAGATGTCACATTGGGTTCTTTGTAAACGTAAATTTCCACTGGGCGGGTTAAATCCTCAGGCTTTTTCGCTCTGTACAGAGCCACGCGATAGTACGTCGCGAGGAACCTTTCACGTTTGTTCTGAATGAGGCTGCATGCTTTTGACATTTGGCTGTATGAGTGTTCCAGTGCTGCATAGTCTGACAAGGACTCTTGGATATCCACCAAAATCCGGTAGACCTTGTAAACAAATCATGAATATTCATTAAAACCCTTCTCTTCCGGGAAACATTGTAATTGAAAGAGCAACTTTAGTTAACTACCTCAAGCATCAGTTCATATCTTTCAGCCTTTAAGCAAAGAGCCACACAACATTCCAGCCTTTGAATGAGCTCCTCAGTGTTATCCTCTTCTTCAGGCCACTCTTCAATCTCTTCAAACTCGTCCTTCAAGTTCTTTGAAATCCCAAGCATTATCCGTTTAACTTCAGGAGTTGCTGTATGCCTTGCCAATCTAGCAGCCACATGAAGTTCACACATTAAAGCCTCACTATATCGCTTCTTCGACTCATGATCGTCTTTGAGTGATTCAAAAGCTTCAATTCTCAATTTGCCCCGGGCAAAATGCGAAAAATAGTTTGCCAGCTTGAGGTAAAGTTCGCTAAATCTGTAATCGTTATGACACGCCTTCAACGTCCATATTGAGTTGACCACGGTGTTGAGCCGCGTGCTCAGGTCTACTGCACTGGACAGAGTTCTGCTTAGTTTAGGTTTGGCCAAGCCATTAGAACCGGTAGAGTTGCTACTTGCTGTTGAGTCGTGATGCTTCAACCCTCCAGTTTTGCCGTTGTAATGACTGACTCCATTCATTCTGGGCGATGACGATCCATTCGCAGCGTCAAACTCGCTTACATCGATGAAGCTCAAGTTTTCCGTTATGCTCATTACGAAACTTGACCTGTCATTTATACTAAGATTCCGTTCCAGCACCTGGAGAGACTTGCGGAAGTTGTGGATAAAAACTTTGGACAGCTGCAGGGAACTGATTGCGAGCAGACTTTGGGTTGTAGTGCGCATGGGATCTTGGAGAAACAGTTTGGCAAGGATGAGCACACAGCTATTCACCAGATAACTGGTACCAAAGCCGTTAAGCAAATTGCAAAATAGTTGATAACTCAAGTCTTCGTTTCCCTTTGCAAATACAATTGTTGCCAGTTCGTCAACTTTATAAAGATTTTCTAGTGCTTCCAGCATTGCTCTTGTGTCTTCGGAGGTTTTCGCAACGTCCAGAGTTGTGCGTATTACGTCTCTCATTTCGTTACTTTCTCCCTTGCACACGTTCATCAGTTGGGAGAGAGTGTTGACCGATGTGAAAGTTGCTTCAGTGCTCAGCATTTTCCAGTCGTTTGTCGTTTCCAAAGGCACTGTGTTTGAGCCCTTTCGCGCTTGCTGTTGCTGCTGTGCGGGATCTTTCTCCTTTCCAAATGAGTCGAGGCCTTCACCCTCCGTCTTTGATGGAAGAGATGACCACTTCTTATTGGGAAGTAGAGATGTACGTGGGCTGGGGGGCATTGTTGGTGGAGGGGCTGCGATTCCAACAACCTGTAATAGAGATTAAGAAAAAATTTAAATATTTCAGTGTACATAATATAATGAATAAGGGCCAATAAAAAATGTTTCAAAGGGGGTATTTACTGACAACTTTATTTTTTTGTCGTTTTTTATCACTGGGAGAAGAAGACCCCATGCAAAAATTTAGCATCTTTCGATTTTTGTTAGGACTGGAACTTCTAGGGTCAAAGGGATTTTCTTGTTGTATTTTTGAAGTGTCCATTTTAATAACGTTCAGCCTTGTGAGAATATACTTTTTTATGTTGTATGTTTCTTCTAGGGTAAAAGGGATTTTCTTGTTGTATTTTTGAAGTGTCCATTTTAATAACGTTCAGCCTTGTGAGAATATACTTTTTTATGTTGTATGTTAAGAAAGGAAAAAGACTACTATTCTACTTGGAATCGTAAGTGTTAACTAATAGAAAGAAACCTCAAATGTTAAAGACTTGACGACTTTTTACTTTGTTCGTCATGCTATACCGGACTGAATGTTCAATAATTTCATTAGAGACTATCGCCTATATGTAGCTACATAATGAACACTAATTCTATTACAAATGCAATCATTTCATAATTATTTTGTACAAACCTTTTTCCTCGTGATTGTACTGTTCTTCCGCGCATTGGTAAAGTGAATGCACGCCAAATGTACCATTTGCAAAAGTGACGCTCTCTCACGAGGAGTGCTCTTGCTCCAGAATGTTTTCAGGCCGTCCTTCCCCATGTTTTTGAGCAAATACAAACCACTAACGAGTAGCTGGCTTGTTTCCATTTCATTCAGTTTGTCATATCGACGAAGGACCACATGACCACTCTTGTCCACGTCCGTGGTTGCTCCTGACTGTGAGTTGGGCTTGCATGAAACCATTGTTTCTGCGTCACCTTCGTCACTGGGCTCTTTCGTCATTATACTTTGTCCGTCTCTAAAAAAACCAACCACAAAATTCATAGAAGCTATAGCATAAAATGCACTTATTTCTTGTCAATACACGTGCAATTACCCAATGTTCCCAGATATTAGTTTCGATTGAATCGTAAAACTTACCCAGAATCATTGCTTATATTTTCATTGACTATTGTTTCGGTTCCTGAGCCACAGCTAACCGTAGACGGCGCTATGGAGGCATTAGGATTCGACATTTTAATCGCTGAGATAGCATCCAAATAGTCACAATTGTTGATACTTCCAAAACTCGAGCGATCTACGCTTCCCCGGTCACCTCCTCCTACAACACTTGCACCGCCACCACTTCCGGTTGTACTTGGAGCACTTCCTCCTCCGTTCAGTCCCACTTGGTTGATACTCACCATGCTACAGTTTTGACTAGGATTTGCATGTAAGCCACCTCCGTTGGGGGTGACGTTTAGGCTCAAAGTAGAGCTCCTTGCGGACTCCGGACCGTGAAGGAGATGTTGCAAAGGCGCTGGGAATATTCCGCTGCTTTCTCTACTACTGCTCATGCAGCTATGACTTCCATGATTGTGTCCATCGTGAGTATGGCCGCTTATGCTTTTACTAAGAGCGGCATGCACCAGTGTCGAGCTAGTCGATGAAAGCACAGTGCTCACAGAGGAGCACCTGGAGGAATGTGAATGGGCGCCACCAATGTTTGATATTCTGTGCAGATTATCACAAACCACCCGCAGCCAGGGCACCCACATCGTCGACTTGCTACCCGAAATTTCATGCTTGGCCAAACCAGCCATAATTGGCTTTAGCGCTAAACACCGAACGTTTGAAACTTCGCCCAGGCCACTGCGACATTGCTTCATAACAGTTGCCACAAGGAAGTGACGTCGTGCCCAGGAGAGGTTGTCTAGTCTAGTATGATCCTCATCTCCTGTTGCAGAGCTTAGCTCTAAGAACAGGGGATGCTCGACAAGCTTTTGAAGAAGGAAAAACTTGAAGTCTTGAAGCTTGTGGGAGTCTCCGGGTCCAAAACAGGCCAGATATGCGTTGATGACAGCAAAAACAATATGGCGTTCTTCAACAATTGACAACAACGTTGAAAAAAAGAGGACGAGATTTTCGTTCGCATTTCGGGAAATTTCATGATCTGACTGACACCGTTGCACTACTTCAGACGAGAATAGTTGAATGAGCTTGACGAGTTTTGAGTCTTCCACGGGGGTGGTAACGCGAACTCCTTGTACGGCAAATGATTTAACGATCATTGAGAAAATGCTTCGCGAGTGTTCAAGGGAAGAAGCAATAGTGGAGCCATCTCCAGTTTCAAACAGTTCTATCCATGAGTCGATTAGCACCTCGGACACTAAAAAAAAACAGGAAAAAACCCAAAGAAAAAATTAAAGCATCAACTTACTCTCGAGCGATTCCGAACTTTTAACGATGGCTAAAAATAGCACGCAAGAGGGAATACCGATGCATGCATTTCGAACCACTTTCCAAACTGCACCAGCGGATTCTACTACAGTAGTGGGAGTATGCTTGCATCGTGCAACAAACAACTTTTTAAATATAAATTTCCTGTTGTTCAACTGAAATGCAATTCATTTTAGAACCTAAAATCCTAAGTCATATTATTTTGTCGTCTCTTCAATTGTAAATTAAAAGTATTTGTTTAGTAATGGAGTTAAGTGAAGAGGACGCTCGTTACAAAGCGATATGCAGCCGAGTCACCCTACAAAGCAAAAAGGAAGGATTTTTCCAACAACTTGCGGATTCCCTTGCGACCAAAGTAAATTTTGGCGTTTTCATTCTCTGTTCCACGGACGTTGAAAGATTTAAAACAGTAGCTGCCGCTTGTTGGGACCATTTGCATACAGAATTGATCTTCCGTGGAAAGAACCCGGACTCGTCAGTGCAAAAACGCCAGGAGGGGAACAAATATTTCGAAAGTAATGACTATAAAAAGGCATTGCTTTGCTACTGTCAAAGTCTAATTCAAGCTCCAGTCGGCCCAGAGCTAATCAGCGCGTACAGCAACAGATCTGCGCTTTTGTTCAAAATTGGAGAGTTCCAAGCGGCGATTGATGATGCTGAACTGGCGATCAGCTATGGCTCCCCGGAGGAAACCAAACATAAGCTGTATGAGCGAATGACGTCTTGTTACATTTCACTCAAAAACTTTCAAAAGGCAAAAGTTACAGCACGACTTGCCAAACATCTAGCCGAAAAACATGACTCTAAGAACGAAAAGCTTTTGAAAAAGATTGAAAAACATGGAGTAGCTATTGAGATTGGATTAAAAGCTGGTGTATTCACAGCACGACTTGCCAAACATCTAGCCGAAAAACATGACTCTAAGAACGAAAAGCTTTTGAAAAAGATTGAAAAACATGGAGTAGCTATTGAGATTGGATTAAAAGCTGGTGTATCAGCTTCTGAAGGAAAACCAAGTAACAAGGCGTCCAATGACGAACCCGATCCTCCAGAAGGAATCTCAGTCACCAGCCCAAGCGCAACGTTCTCTCGTGGGTCAAGAAAAATGGAGATTACATACGCCGAGTCGCAAGGGCGCTTTGCACGAGCCACCGAGAAAATCTCAGTTGGAGAAGTGATTCTTTGCGAGGAGCCTTACGCTGCTGTCCTTCACTTGGAGAAAATGGGCAGCCATTGTACTCAATGCTTTGCGAGAACCAAGTTTCCGATTCCGTGCGAAACATGCAGCCATGTTGTTTTTTGCTCTAGGCAGTGCCGTAAAGAGGCGATGGAGAGTTATCATCGCTATGAATGCAAAGTTATGGCGCTTCTGATGGGTTCCGGAATGAGTCCAGGAGCTCATTTGGCGTTACGTGTGATTACGCAAGGGTCAGTGGAAAAGTTTCGTGAGGTAATTAAAGAATCCTCTTAATATATCAACCCAAATCTTTAAACCATTTTTTAGAAAGTTTTCATTTAAAAAATTGGCAAATTTTTTGAAAAAAAGATCTTCATGGATTTGGAGCTGGATCCAACTCGAGTTATCCTCGACCCTGACACTGGAAAATTTGAGCATCGCTCTTACCTCAACACTTTCAACCTTGCAGGCCTGGAAGAGTTTAGAACTCATATTGATATGTATGAGCGCACCTTGATGGCAGTTTTCCTCACTAAATGTCTTCGTTTAAATGAGTACTTTCAAATCAACTTGTTCACAAACCCGAAGCCAACTGAAGATGAAATCATGATTGGATCGCTGATACTACGGAACCTACAAGTGATTCAGTTCAATTCATACGAGGTTTGTGAGTTTCTTATGGAGAGTAGGACAAGTTATCGGAAGGCCAGTACTTCCAGCATTGGAATTGCTCTGTACAATACAGCTTCTTACTTTAATCACTCTTGTGCTCCGGATGTGGCAAGGTAAATCATTCTTTTCTAATAATCTTCTTAAATTTTTAGCATTAAACAGATTGAGTAATACCATCATCGTCTATTTATAACCAGGTATTTTCACAAGAAAACTATGATAGTCCAAGCCATTCAAGGAATCAATCTTGGCCAACCGATCTGTGACAATTATGGTCCCCATTTCACAAAGATGGAACGAAGAGAACGACAGCGAAAACTGTTGGGGAGGTATTGGTTTACGTGCGAATGTATCGCATGCCAAAAGAACTACCCTCTCTTATCACAGTTTCCAGTTGATGTGATCCAGTCTGAAGCCGATGCCGAGGAACGTCGCGCCCTAAAAAGGTTATCTCTTTTGGAAGCGCAATACTTTGAAGAAGGATTGAAAGTTATGGATAGGGGCAAGCCTCGTCTTGCAATTGAGCTTTTCAGAAAGTACATGGAGGAACTTGAAAAATTAACGGTTCTTTCCGAACGAATGTTTAAAGACAGCCCTTACAAAACACAGCTCCTGGTTCAGGAGGGTTTAAAGATGTGTTTATGCAGTTTGGGGAGTGTCTTCATATCATCAGAAGATAAGCTATGAAAACGTAATTTTGAAGAAATAATAAAAAGATATGCATTGTCATCCTTACTTGTCTTATTCGCACTGTCGTCAAGATGTCCATTGCTTTCTGTGGCGGTTATACTGGCTGCTGGTTTGTAAGTCGTCGACAGAAACCTGAGCTTGACGTACTGCTCGAAGACTGATTCCAGGCCAGCCTCGGTGAGGGTATGAAAGGCGAAAATGAGAAACTTCAAAGCAGCCGTTCCCACAGTTTTCGAAATGGCAGCGATGCTACAAACTTGGTTGATTATTGTAGGGAAAAAGTCACGCAGAGTGCCTAGGTCCATTGTCTCCAAAGCGCGAATTGTCTTGATTGTAGTTTCATCGTCGCAGTGGAGTTTTCCCAAGCTGAACCCCCGGCCATGATGGTGATGGCTGTGAGAGTGGGCGCTAAGGTACTTTTCGGCATGGGCAAAAAATGCCCCAAGGGAACCGCATTTGGTCCATATGGTAGACACCAGGTTGAGCTTTACGGACAGAGTGCATTTGTCCAGAAAATTGATATCCGGTCCGGAATACTAAAATGACATTGAGAAAATACGATTAAGTAAAGGAACCACGTGGGATGGCGAATCACAATACGAATCTAAGGAAATCAGTGCAGAAAAAGGGGTTTCATATTTATAAAGGAAAAGTATGACAGGTTTGCAAAGACATTATCAAGAGCTACTTGCACAGAAGCTTAAGTTTTAGCAGGACTACTAAAGAGCTGATGACTCCAAGATATGTAGAGTGAAAGTGACAGACAGTATTTCAAGAAAACTGCACACAGAAGTAGTGTCACAATGAAAGTTTTGAAATTTGAAACACTGAAAGAACATTAGATAACTTTCTCATGCGTAATATGTTAGTTTTTAATGCACACGTTTTGGCAACAGGTATATATCATACATACACACGCATACAACGCCAAAAAACCAAACTGGCGACAATATGACATCTTTTGGCTCATCAATCATCACGCAAATCATATCACGTGACAATTACCAACATATTACACAAAATAAACTACCTTATTTGAATTTCATTATCGCTTAAAGATGAACAGATACAGAGTCAAGTGTAGAAGAGAAAAAGAAACAGATTTCTTGAAAAGAAAACTTTTTTTTTCAGTATGATTTCAAAAAGTTTTTGGCAAATGTCAATCTCAGAAAATGTGTAAGATATTATTATTGTAGGTTTATACTTTTAGAGTGACAAGTTTTTGGGTTGTTGAAAAAAGCACTTGCCTGCACCAACGTTTGACGTTTGTGTTTACGCGTAATGTTGAGCAATTGAGGGATACCAGTTTGACCTACTGGTGAAGTAGAAGGTCTATCTGATGCTATTTCCTCGTCACTCTGATACTGATTCTACGCACAAGCAAGTTTTAATTTTCAAACTTTACATGAACAAAATTATCAAATCAACATCAATCTGTACAAACTACACACAAGAAAAAAAATAACAACAGGAGAAATTCGTCAAGGGGTGGGGTGAGAAAAAAAGGCAGGTTAGTGTGGTTGGGAAGATGTAAAAGTGGCCAGGTTTTAGACAGAAATTATAATAATTACAGAGCGGTTTACGGGAGGGATCGTGTCCACCCAGGAGGAATAACTGAACAATACTCAATTTTTTTAAACATACATAAAATATGTACATTTGTTTACGATTTGTTACGGGGCAGGGTTCCTGTCGAGTTTTCACTTTTTATTTTACAAATAACACGCTCGTCAGGTTCAGGAGAGATTATGACAATGGCCGCTTTAAGACATGATCTGTTGTAGCTATTTTTTTAAACGATTGTTTTAAACAAGAAACAATGTGTTATGTAGTTTTGCTACATGCATATTTGTTGTTGCAGGCTAAATGTGATAAGTAAATTGGCTGGGGTTAAGTTATCAACTAATTTTTTGAAACTGACTTCAACGAAGTTCCCTCGAGTAAGTGTGAAAGTTTAAATATTTGCTGATGTTTTATGCGAATTAAGTAGTCTAATGAGGGACTACACGTGTTTAAAATATTGAATGATTGTTACAAACAGTTCTTGAACACATAAATTTTCAAACTGAACTGACAAGTGTCAATCAACCTGATGATTATCACAACAACTTGTTAAGGGATCTACTTGCTACAGCAGTAGTGCCACCAACTTGATCAACAACTATTTTTCTATCGTCTTCTTCACGCATCGGAACAGTAAAATATGAAAGATTGTCATAAATAACACGGGCAAATGGGTTGTGGTCCTGCTCAGTCTGAACTTTAAAAAAATCAAAATACATACAACCGTCATGTCGCATTTTGCTGTTGGCGCACCACCAGTGATAACGATAATTCGAATTGAAATGATGGAAATATAATTGGTGGAAAACGGAGGTAATTAAATCAACAATTATTTTTTTGATTAGAAAATATAAGAACCGGCTTCTCTTTTGCCGACTATACAAAGATATCTTTTATCCGATCAACTTGACAAAGTAAAAACGGAAGTACATGAAATTATCGACGATGTTAGCCACACACCAAAAAGGGGCTACTGACCAAACATTTTTAGAATTGACTTGTTACGCATTATGTCATGTAGCGGCATTTTAGGATTGAATATTATGAATAGACTGCGAGCAATTTCAGGAATAAAGGATAATATTTAGAGTATTTTAGTATTTCTAATGTTTACTACGCATGCGCATACTACAGGAATCTGATACTGCAAGTCTTTCTACAATCAACAATATTAGCATCGATTTCGGTAGGACATATAAAATGGTAAATTTTGATAGGCATTGTCATGTTATCCACATTTTTGCATGCTTGTCAGTAACAATCAATGCGGATGGCGGCGAGCAGGTGTATTAAGAAAAAAAAGGTGAGGCTGATTGAGTGAACACACACTCGTAAACTTAGTTATCACTTGATCAAATCAATAGATTGCAAGAAAAGCTACAACAATAACGATTCAGGAAAACAATAGATGTTGTCGAAAATGCAGATCACCCAACATCAACTTTGTCGTACATCATTTGAAAGAAAAAAAATGGTGAGATTTTTTTCTGAAAGAATCTATATATTTCTAATAGTCAAACAAGAAATACGTAAGGGAAAGTTTTGTAACAACCAATTTTGACAGATTCAAACGTTTTCTTCACAAATGCAAATTAGATTTGTCTCTGAAGACCGTTTGATTGATTTCAATTCATAAGCGACGACACAAAATGTAGCTCTTTTTGGCTGACTGACTCATAAATGAAGTTTTATTTAAGGAATTAAATTACTTGGTCGAGAGATTGTATGAGAGCTGATCATACATAAAAAACGGCACAATGCTAATTTATCAACAGGGCGAAGATCAAAACAGTAGCATTATTAAAATACAATTAAATGTAAATCAAGTGAGGTTGTGGGAAATAAAAAGTAAACACACGTCAAACTTTATATTCGTAAATAAAATTATCTACTTTTTTACACGTAGCAA